>JAVHMZ010090573.1:0-10174 GCA_034782995.1 Amazona versicolor | reverse complement strand
CTTACGCTTGCTCCGGATGTTGGATCGTGCGAAGGCCTCACGCTTTGCGCGATAACCGGCCAAGGTCAGCGCGCGGTTTTGCAGGGCCGGTAGATCGATATCATCTTTGATCAATTGCCCGGTGGCAGTGGTGTCGCCTTTGCGCAGCAGATTGCGGGCCCGAAACTCATCGAGCGGTAGATTCAGCGCTTGGGCGACCTTGTCCATGTGGCGCTCCAGGGCAAATAAACTTTGCGGAGCGCCGAACCCGCGAAACGCGCCATGAGGCGGTGTGTTGGTGGCGACTGCAGTGCTTCTGACACGAACGTGATCACAGCGATATGGTCCGGCCGCATGAATTGTGCCCCGCGAAAGAACAACTCCCGAGAGCGTCGCGTACGCCCCTCCGTCGATGACGAATTCCACGTCTATCGCCAGGATGCGGCCATCTCGGCTCACCGCCGTTTTGTGACGAGTTCGCGAGGGATGCCGCTTGGTAGTTGCGGCCATGTCCTCTTCCCGGTCGTAAATCATTTTGACGGGCCGCCCGGCTTTCCACGTCAGCAGCGCTGCGTGACCAGCAAGCATGGATGGATATTCTTCTTTGCCGCCAAAGGCGCCGCCGGTCTCCTGCTGGATGACGCGGACCTTCTCGGCCGGCAACGCAAACAGCGACATCAGCGCCTTCTGAACGTAGAACGGACACTGCATGGAGCCTCGTACCGTGATTCCGTTTTGCGGGTCAAAGCTGGCGAGCATACCGTTTGGCTCGATGTAGAGCTGCTCTTGCGCACCCGTCGAATACTCTCCTTCGACAATAATGTCAGCGTCTCTCCAGACACAATCGACATCACCCTTCTGGATCAGGTATCGTTTGAAAACATTGTCGGCGCCCCAAACGATTGATGTGGCGCGCAGCGATTCTTCCGCATCAAGAACCGCCGGCAGTTGTTCGTACTCGATGCTGATACTCTGACGGGCTTTTTGGAGAAGCTCCCGGTCTTCGTGCGCCAGAAGCAGAATGGGCTCCTGCTGGTGATTCACCGATTTATCGGCGAGGTACGGCTGATCATCAACGATAAGCGCTACCACGTTCCGGCCCGGAATGTCGCGTGCCCGGACAATCACGATTTCGTTCCAGGGCAAGCCGCTTTGGAAGGTGATGCTTCGAATGAGGCCGCGCGGGACTGAGCTGCGAACGGTCACGCCGTAGAGCATCCCGGGAACCGAGAGATCGTCTACGTACTCGGCCGTGCCCGTGACTTTGGAAGCCGCCTCGGTGCGAGGAACGGCCGTCCCTACAAGGCGGTGCTTCATTGATTCACTGTACACTCGCATCCCCTGAACCTGTCGTCAAAACTTTCGCCGTTATAGACGGGTGTCCCGCGTACGATGGTTTGCGTCACGCGCCCGCTCAAAGGCTCTCCGAGGTAAGGTGTCACATGATGTCGAAAATGAAGGTCTGATTCCTCGACAACGAACGAAGCGTCAGGGTCAAAAACCGCAAAATCGGCATCGTAACCAACGGCGAGTCGGCCTTTTCGATGCTGTAGCCCCGCGAGATCCGCAGGCTTTTCAGCCATCCAGCGCACGACGTCCACGATATTGAACCCGCGCCGGCATGCTGCTGTCCAGACGACGGGTAGCGCTACAGAGACAGAAGCGATGCCGCCCCAGGCGCCGAAGAAGTCTCCTTCCTGCAAACCCTTCATTTCAGGCGGGCAGGGCGAATGGTCGGTCGCGATCAGGTCGATGAGTCCTTCGCGCAGCCCCTCCCAGAGACCTTCCCGGTTAGCCTCGTCGCGGACCGGAGGAGCGCACTTGAACTGGGTTGCGCCGTCGACAATCTGCGAGGCTGCGAAATGCAAATAGTGAGGGCAGGTTTCCACCGTGATAGGCAAATACGCTTCGCGCGCACGCCGCACAGACTGAAGAGCGGACGCCGTCGACAGATGCACAATGTGCGCGCGGCATCGATACTCGCGACAAAGCCTGATGATGCAGTCGATTGCGAAAGTCTCAGCTTCGGGCGGCCTGGAACGAAGATAGGTCGCGTATTGGCGCGGATCTCCATTGACGGTCTGAGCAGTGCTCGAGATCACAGCCGGATCTTCAGCATGCACCAGCAGCGGTAATCCCGATTCTGCGATAAACGGCAGTGCTGCTCGCAAATCTTCGTCACCGACATAGGCAAACTCAACGACACCTGAGTCAACTAAAAAGCACTTGAACCCTCTCACCCCGGCTCTGGCAAGCGCGGGCAGCCGATTGGCATTTCCCGGCACGACGCCGCCCCAGAAAGCGTAATCGACAATGGAGCTGCGCAGAGCCGCTGCGCGTTTCATCTCGAGTGCGGGAACATCAGTGGTCGAAGGAATCGAATTCAAAGGCATGTCCACCAGGCAGGTGTATCCTCCGGCAGCAGCCGCTTGCGACGCCGTGGCAAAGCCTTCCCATTCGGTGCGGCCAGGTTCGTTGACGTGGATGTGGCTGTCGATTAAGCCCGGCAACAAATAAAACTCGCGCACATCGACGACGGGCACCTGCTCCAGTTCGATCCCGTACGCTTCAATGCCGACAATACGCCCGTCCTCGAAAACGATCGTGGCCGGTCGAATGCCTTGCTGCAAGACTGCACGCTTCGATCGGATCGCGCGCCGCATCACCTGTCGATATTTTCGCACCGCCAACTGCTATACTTCGAGCCTCATGAAGAGCCGCGCATGCTTCACCGCGGGTAGCTTCATGCACGATTTATGAAAGAAGATTGGATGCGAGAGGCGATCAACCTCGCAGTTGCCAACGTGAAATCAGGGCATGGCGGTCCGTTCGGCGCCGTGGTCGTAAAAGACGATCGACTACTAGCGACTGGCGTCAATCTGGTCACGACGAACAATGATCCGACTGCTCACGCGGAGATCGTGGCGATTCGTGCCGCGTGCAAGCAACTGAATAGTTATCAGCTGACGGGCTGCGAAATATACACGAGCTGTGAACCGTGCCCAATGTGTCTGGGAGCCTTTTATTGGGCACGACCACTCGGGTACTACTTTGCATGCAGCCGCCGCCAAGCGGCCGAGTCCGGATTCGATGACGACCTGATCTATCAGCAAATCGGCTTGTCTCCTGAGCACCGTCTGCTGCCGGGCCATTGCCTGATGCCGGGTGCGGGGCTGGAGCCTTTCGTCGAGTGGGCTCAATCCACGCGGAAGCTGCCCTACTAGGTTAAACGGCCGCGAGTTCGGCGAGCGCATGCGCCAGTACAGTGACGCCGGCCTCCATGTTTTCGATTGACGTGAACTCGTCTGGGCGATGGCTGATACCGTTTCGACACGGAATAAAGATCATGCCGGTGGGCGCAATCCGCGACATAAAGAGCGAATCGTGATACGCGCGACTCACCATGCGAGCGAATGTTCTCCTGCTCTTCACGCAAGCCCTCTCGATCGCCTCAATAATCGACGGATCACAATGTGCCGGCGCATCCGCATTCAACACTTCTGTTGTGAATTCCAGGCCGCGCTTGTGAGCGATATCGCAGCCTGCGGATTGGATCGAAGCGACCATATTGTCCCGGCGAGTCAAATCGGTATCGCGAACGTCGAGCTCCAAACGGACCGACTGCGGAATGCTGTTCACCGCACCGGGAAAAACGTCGCAAACTCCGATTGTGGCGACGCTGTCCTCGGATCCAGTTAACTGCGCGACGTGTTCGGCGGCGAGAGCGATCTCGGCAGCGCCCACCAGAGCATCCCGGCGATCTTTCATGAGCACCGCGCCGGCGTGGCCGCCCTCACCGCACACCAAAATGCGCAAGCTGGCAGGCGCCGCAATGTTTGTGACAACTCCAATTGGCAATCGCTGTTGCTCGAGTCTTGGGCCTTGCTCGATGTGCAGCTCGACGAAGGCGCGGTAGTGACCCGGCTTGAGCGCAACCTCATGCAGGTCACCTTGAAACTGAACGGCGTGTCTGATTTCGTCTAGGTATTTGCCTTCGTGATCGCGAAGTTTCGCAGCATCAGCCGGCAGCAGCGCTCCCGAAAGCAAACGGCTGCCAAGGCATCCCAAGCCAAACCGGGTGGGCTCTTCGGAAGTAAACAGGATCAGTTCGATGGAACGGGGCGGCTGGAAACCTTCCGCCTGGAGCGCGCGGATCGCGGCCAGACCACCCAGCACCCCTACTGTTCCGTCGTAACGTCCGGAATTCGGAATGGCATCGAAGTGTGAGCCAGTCGCCACGGCAGGCGCTTGCGCATCGAATCCTTGCCAGCGCGCAAACATGTTGCCGATTGCATCTTCCCGGATTGTCAGTCCCGCCTCCGTGCAAAGATCTTTCAGCCATCGCCGGGCTTGCATGTCGGACGGTGTGAAGACAACTCGAGTAACTCCGGGCGCCGCGGATTCAGAAAATTCGGCGAGAGCGCTTAACTCCTCCGCCAGCTTCGCGGTGTCGATAGCCAGAGTCAAAGTGGATGCCGGTTCCAATCTTTGTAGATGAGATATTTCGCCGGCACTTTGCCCAGCGCGCCGAACCACTGCGGGCAGTAGGGCGCCATCCAGATGAAATCACCGGAAGTGACCGGATACCATGAGTCGCCCAGGCGGTAGATGCCAGAACCCTCGAGCATCAGCAACCCGTGCTACATGACGTGCACCTCCACCATGCTTAACGAAGTGCCTGGCTCGTAACTCATCGTGTTCACGGCAAAATCATGCGCAAGATTGTCGGGCACCAGGCTTCTGACCAGCAGCGCAGAATCACCGGCAAGAGGAAACGCTCCGATGTCGCTTTCGCGGCCGATGAAGAATTCGGGCGCAACCGTTTCAGAAAAATGCGCATACACCTTTTCGATAATCACCGCGCGGCTTTGCAGCTTAGCCTCAATCTGGACATCCATCCCCTGCGGAATATAAGCGAAACCGCCACGGGCAACGGAATCATTTCCGACCGCGATCTCGCCATCCAACACGTACAGAAAACGTTGGCCGATCGTTTCTCCGAGCACTCCACCGGCTTCGAATTCGGCCGTGTATTGCGTAAATGCTGCGCCGAGAGCGGGGCTGGCGTGCACGATGGCGATTGCGCCTTTCATACCCGGCAGCATGGTTCGAACGAACGTGTCGGGAGTTTGCAGTAAATGATCGCTCTTGCGCGCGCTTCTGGTCTGACCTAAGTGAGAAAGGGACATGTACCCAAATTTTTGAGAAGCTGAGACCCCGCCTCGAGTGCAACGGCGACATCGTCCTGCAGTACGGTCTCGTCGGGATGGTGGCTTATGCCGCCCGGGCTTCGAATAAACATCATGGCCGATGGAACCTTCGGCGCCAGGATCATGGCATCGTGTCCGGCTCCGCTCGTCATGCGATGACATCTCACTCCGACAGCGCGAATGGCCTGTTCAACGGCTTTCGTCAGCGGCTCGTTCATCGGAACCGTACTCTGCTCAGCAACTATTTTCGCCACAAACTCGACATCTCGCTTGCGCGCAACATGGTCGCCAATGTCCAGAAGTTCGTGAGTGGTCCGTTTTCGAATCTCGTCCGAGCTGTGCCGCACATCCAAGCTGGCGGTCGCTTCACCAGGGATCACATTCGTCGCTCCCGGTGCTACGGTGAGCGTGCCAACCGTTGCGACCAGACCATCAACAGAACGCCCGCACTGTTCGACCTTACCGATCCACTCGGCTGCCGCGCAAAGAGCGTCACAACGAGCCGACATTGGAGTTGTTCCTGCGTGCCTGGCCTTTCCGCGGAACGTCGCAAGTACACGTGTCTGACCGACGATCGCCGTTACAACTCCGAGCGGAGAGCCCAATTCTTCGAGAAGCGGTCCTTGCTCGATGTGAAATTCGAGGTAAGCGCCGGTCGCTGGCGCCATGACTGCGTCGGGTAGACGCGCGGCATCGAGTCCGAACTCACGAACAACATCTCGTAGGCGCAGTCCCTTTCGATCGGTGGCATTGAGGATATTCTCATCCAAGCTTCCGGCAAGCGCCCTGCTCCCAATAAACGGAATGCCGAAACGAATGCCCTCTTCTTCCGAAAAGCCAATCACCTCAATGGCGAAGGGCAATCGCTCTCCCATCAGCGACTCAACCAGGCTGAGTCCGATCACAACGCCCAGAACGCCATCGAATGCACCGGCGTTTGGCACTGTGTCGAGATGTGATCCGATGATGAGGCGTTTCCCGCCCGATTGGGCGCCCGCATATAAACCACGCAAATTCCCCGCCGCATCGAGTTCGGTTTCCATCCCGATCCGTTCCATCCACTCAAAAACATATTTGTGGCAGGATCGAGCGGCATCACTTAGAAAAGTTCGCGTGATCACACCCGGCTCATCGCTGAACGACGCAATAATCCGGCAATGTGAGAGCGCCTGCTGCGCTAAACGCGAAGAGTCCAGAAACCCGAGTATAGTTCAGGCTGGCGGGTCGAGAATTTAGCCGAGCGCGTAAGATCGCAGGCGAATTGTCGCTCATGTTCCAGTAGCCACCGCTTGCGCTCCATGCCTCCGCCGTAGCCGGTAAGCGAGCCGTCGGATCCAATTACTCGGTGGCAAGGCACTACTACGCCGATCGGATTAGAGCCGTTTGCGAAACCGACTGCTCTGACTGCCTGGGGCTTGTCAATCTGCTCCGCGAGCTTTCGGTAAGAAATCGTCGTGCCGTCCGGAATCGTTCGCAATTCGCGCCAGACGCTGCGCTGAAACGGAGTGCCGGCCGTTTCCACGCTAATCGCATCGACAGACTTGAGGTATCCCTCGAAGTATCTGGCGATCGAACTCGACAAACCGTGCGGATTGACGCTTGGCTCGAGATGGAAGTTGTCTTTCCCATAGTGAAGATGCAGCAGGCGGAGCATACGGGATTCGTGCTCTGTCCAATCGACCACGCGTAACTTGCCTGCGAGGTCCGCTATAAGTATCAACTCGCCAATCGGCGTCTGAAGTCGATCGATGAACAACTGCAGAACTTCAGCCACGGAGACGTCCTACGACTGAACGGCCGACGACAGTACCTCGCGCAGACGCCGCGCGACAATCAGGTCCTCGCCCGCTTCCAGCATCCAGACCCCCACCACAATCGTGTGCTCGTCTGAATGCAGTCCTGCGGAACCTTCTCGTCTTCCGGTAGATGGGTTGAGCTCGATACTCGGTCGCCCCTCACGCAGTTGCCGGGCAACGTCTAACGGTGAAATCCCGACACGCTGCTGGTCATATCGCAAGAGCAGGTGGGGAACGTGATTCGCTACGGCAGGTGTCGCCACTTCGGCTTTGAGTGTCGGAATCTTTGTCAATTCGGCCGCGATCCTGTCTGCTCTTCGTCGGAACTCGGCTTGCATTTCTTCGTCTGATTGGCTCAGTAGCCAGTCCACCGCGGCCACCATACCGACAATCTGTTCCTTTGCGACCTTCATGCCACGGCCCATACCCTCGTCAAACGGGCTATTGGTGGCGGCTGCGGCTGCGATCAGATCTTTGCGGCCCAAGAGCAGCCCGGCATTCTGCGGCCCTCGAATTCCCTTGCCGCCCGAAAACGTCACTAAGTCAAAGCCCATCTGCGTGTAGTTCCACAGATTGGAGATCGGGGGAACATCGGCTGCGGCGTCGTTAAAGCAGGGCACGTGGTGGGCGTGAGCCACTCGAATCCAATCCTCGCGTCCGATCTGGCCACCCTCGGCTGCATTGAATAAAAGCGCCATAACGGTGCGGTCCGAGCAGGCATTCTGGTAGTCGGTGAGGGATTCCACTTCAATAAAGCGCGCCCCGCAGTTTTCGATGGCGTGGTCATACGAATAGCGGTGCGCCTTCTGGATGATCACTTCGTTTTTCTTGAGGTCACTTACTTTGACCGGCACGGCCTGAACCGGTGCATCGTTTAACGCCCCAATGCAAGCGGCTGTACCGAGTGTCAGCGCCGATGAAGCGCCGGCCGTCACCATCGCGGCCTCACACCGAAGCCGTCGCGCCAGGTACTCGCCAGCTTTTTTCTGTAACTCCAGCAGACGAACCGGGTGCTTAGCGGCCTTTGCCACTGCCTCCTGCACGGGTGCGGGCATGGTGGATGCAGTAAGAACGGTGTACGTACCGGCGGCGTTGATGATTTTGGTGACACCGAGTTCGTCGTAATAGTCTTTTCCCGCAAGAGCGTGATCACTCCGCTCCGCAGCATGGATCTCAACCGCGCCCGATAATGCCATCGCGCCGGCGAAACTTTTGGCGCAGTGCAAGAGACTACGGCGCCGTGTGACTCTGCTCATCTTATTTACCCTCGATCCCAATCAGCCCGACACTAAGACCAGCCGGGTCCGCCCACATCGCGTTTCCGTGGAACAGCGCTCCACTTAGCCATCCGATACTCACCCATCGTGAGATCGCCGCTCATGGCGTCACCACTGACCATCCCCACGAAGTTGTACGTCATCGCCGCACCATGCTGTTCCCCAATGCTGCTCGTTAACTTGACTACGTTCCCATTGAGTGCGCCCGATAAATCGCGGCTGAGAAACTCGCCTTGATGAGAACCGTTAATATCGCACCCGTTTTGCTGAAGGTACAGAAAATGAGTGGCGCGGCTGGCAGCGAACTCTATAGTTACGGTCCACTGGCCGGCGATTTGCGACGATGCCGCCGTCGTATTTTGCGTAAGTTTCTTACCAACACTCTGCGACAGGATTGTATGCAGCCGGTTCGCTACCACTTTCTCATCGCCTCGGCACATCATGTACGCCGTAATCGAAATACCTGCGTGATTCGGCGCACTCTGCTGGCCACGCCTGTTTCCGTCTCGGCCGAAAAGAGTGATGCGCGGCTCAGTTGTAAAAAGCGTGTGTTCCACTTCCGCACCGGTAATCCCAAACTTCTCGGTGTCCCACGCAATGTTCAGCACTGGGCTCTGATTGGAAAGCTCTTTTGTCTCCGTGATCGAAGCTGTTACGCCCTCAATGGAGCTCACCTGTGTCGCGATGTGATTCATCGCCGACATCCATGCCGCCCACTCTTGTTTATGGTCGCGCTTGATCCAGGCCTCCACGGCGGCCAGCATGCCGATCGCTTCTTCTTTGCCGACCTTCATCGTGCGGCCATAGCCATGGTGAGGAGCGCTGTGCACCCATGCTGCCTTCAGCAGGTCTTTGCGCCCGAGAAGCAACCCTGCCGACTGCGGTCCCCGCAAGCACTTTCCGCCGCTATAGCCCACTAAGGTCGCCCCGCGCTGCAGGTGCACGTTCGGTGTGGTCAGAATCTCCGCCGCCGCGTCTACCAAAACAGGGATACTGCGCTCGCGCGCTGCTCCGTAAATCGCGTCGTAGCCCAGCGGACCGCTCTCAGCATGTGGGCCGGCCAGCACATAAATCATAGCGACGCGGGCCCCCAGCGCAGCGCGGAACTCCTCCGCGGTGCTCACCTCGCGGAACAGGCAGGGCGCCGACGTCGCTCCCGCGAGCCTTGCGCCATACGCCCGGTGGAAGCCGTTGTGCAGATAGCAGCGCCCATTGAACCGGACCACGTGCATCAGCGGTAGCGACACGTCGAACACCACGCCGACCGCGTTCTGCGCGACCGGTCCCTGCGCGCGCACGCGCAAGCCCAGGTTGCTGGAGCGCAAGGTGATGGACGAGCCGCTCACGTGCACGCCGGAAACGGACGTCAACGAAGTGCGCCGGATGATGCTCGAGCGCCATGCGCGCTACATGCCGGTGCTCGACAAGAAGGTGCTGATGGGCGTCATTTCGTTCTACGACGTCGCGAAGACGGTCGTCGAGGCGCAGAGCTTCGAGAAATCTAACGGAGATCTGTCGGCAGTGATGAAAACGATGCTCCAATCTCGCGAATTCTGGGCGGCAAACGAGTATCGCGCGACGATCAAGTCGCCGTTCGCCGGATTGATCACCGCCTGGGTTGTCGGCGTGTAGAAGGACCGCGAGAGCACTGTCAGAATGATAACCGGTCGGCCCTGGTCCAACTCGGCAATGACTCGGTCGATCACGGGGCTGGATTTCTCGCTGTTGCGCCCAAACAGCGGCCCGACCTCCGTCGGCGGCAACCAGGAGGCCGCATCAAGCGGCGTTGCGGGCAAATAGGGCCAGCCGTTTTCCTCCGGCTGACCATCGTCGCGCAGCCCCGCCAGCATCGCCGACAGCAGCGCGCCTGCGTTGGGAGGCCGTGCGGCCCGCCGTTGCGCCTGGTAGAAAC
>JAVHMZ010090572.1:0-27756 GCA_034782995.1 Amazona versicolor | reverse complement strand
GAACAATACCGCCGGTACAGGCGGCTACGGAACCATCAACGCCCCCGGCAACGACCCGTATGTGATCACCGTAGGTGCCATGAAGGACCAGGGAACGGTCACCCGCGCCGATGACACCATCGCTAGCTACAGCTCGAAGGGTCCCAGCCAGATCGACCACATCGTCAAGCCGGACGTTGTCGCCCCAGGCAACCACATCATTTCAATCCTTGCGGGCTCGAGCGCGAGCCTGTTCGCGCATTCGACGACTTCTGTCGGCAAGAACTACTACATGGCCGGAAATCAGCCATCTAGCGGCAACGGCCAGTACTCCGGCGACTACTTCAAACTGAGCGGAACGAGCATGGCGACTCCGATGGTCAGCGGGACCGCGGCTCTGATGCTGCAAAAAGACCCGACGCTTACGCCGGACTCGATCAAGGCCCGCATCATGAAGAGTGCGACCAAGACGTTCCCCGCTTCCAGCACGGTCACCGATCCAACGACAAGCACTTCGTACACGAGCACCTATGACATCTTCACGATCGGCGCTGGCTACCTCGACGCGTGGGCCGCGTTGCAATCCACCGACGTCGCGACCGGCAGCGCGCTGTCCCCGACGGCGACTCCGTTGACTCCATCGACGGTTTCCATCACCAACACCCACTTAACATCCGGGACTGCCGCGATGTGGGGTAGTGCAGCCATGTGGGGCAGCGTTGCCGTGTGGGGGTCGACTGTCACTTCAGGAACCGCTTCGGGCGTTTGGAGCAGCGCTGCGGTATGGGGTTCTGCGGCCGTTTGGGGCTCCACTGCACCTCAGGGAACCGCCGCTGTGTGGGGCAGTGCCGCGGTGTGGGGTTCGGCTGCAGTGTGGGGTTCCACTGCTAACGTTTCGGGCGAGAGCATGGGAATTCTGGTGAATATGGACGAGTAGTTCGCTTACCAGATTAGTTTTGCGGGCGCGCCGGCCTAAGCTCTCCGCTTGGCGGCGTGCCCGTACTCTTTCAATCGCCTGCTCAACGTTCTTCGCGAGATACCAAGTGCGGCGGCCGCCCGTTGTTGATGCCCTCCCACGCTCTTCAAAGTCGTCAACACTGTCTCTCTTTCGACTGACGACAGCTTCGTCGAGGGTTGCACGGCTTCGCCCCACACCGGCGAGGAAGATCTTCGGACATCACCGTTCAGAGAAATATCCTCTGCGTGAACCGATTCACCGTCGCAGAAAATCGCCGCGCTTGTAATGACGTTCCGCAACTCGCGGATATTCCCCGCCCAGCTCCAAGCCTGCAACTTTCGAACGGCGTGCTCCGTCAGGGTCAGCCCGGGTCTCGCTTTTTCTAGAAAGTAGTTCGCCAGCGGTTCGATGTCTTCTATCCGCTCGCGAAGAGGAGGAACAAACAAACACGTTTGACTCAACCGGAAATACAAATCCTCTCGAAACAGCTTCTCCCGAACCAGTAATCGGAGATCCCGATTGGTCGCCGCAACGACGCGCACGTCGACGGTAACTCTGCGGGTGCCGCCAAGCCGGTAATAAGCCGATCCGTCGAGGACGCGCAGCAACTTCACTTGGAGGTGCGGCGGAAGCTCTCCCACTTCATCGAGGAAGATGGTACCTCCGTTTGCGACCTCGAACAGTCCGGGCTTAGTCTGAAGCGCTCCACTGAAAGCGCCTCGCTCATACCCGAACAGTTCGCTTTCCACAAGATTCTCCGGCAGCGCCGCGCAACTGACGTCGACCCAAGCACGTTCGCTTCGCTTCGAGAAACAATGCACCGCCCGCGCTACAATCTCTTTGCCCGCGCCGCTTTCCCCCTCGATCAGCACGCTGGCATGCGTCTGCGCGACGCGTTGGACCTGCGTCATCATAGTCTTCATTTGCGGGCTCGCGATAACAGCGGTCGATCCCAGAAAAGTTTGTGTGTCGGTAGGCGGTTCGATCACACCTATCTATCGGATAAAACAGGGAAAAACCTTAGCCCAATCTACAGTTCTGCCCAGCGCCCGCCGATGAGATTGGAAGAGCCGCTACCGCAAGGGAGCGGTTTCGCCGAATCCCAATGACCGGTTTATCCGCGCAGGCCAAAACACTAATCATAGCCATGATCGCCTGTGGAATCGCAGCCCTCAGCTGCGCCATCTGGGCGTGGCAGCCCCCGCAATCCCCGGTCTTCTTCGCCGCTGTCCTACTTACCGGCATCGTCGTTTCACACTGGAAGGTCCGACTTCCCGGCGTGAACGGAACCCTATCCGTCCTATGCGTGCTGATTTTCTTTGCCGTCGCCTCTCTCAGTCCCTCTGAAGCAGCGATAGTCACCGGTGTCGCGTCCTTCTCCCAGTGCCTGCTCTTCGTCAAGCGGCGTCCGCTCGTTGTCCAGGTTCTGTTTAACATCTCTTCCTGTGTCGTAGCCGAACAACTGACGGCGCTCACTTACCATGCACCATTGCTCCATTCCCTAAATCTCTCGCACGGTCTTTGCTTGCTCATTGCAGCCGCCGTATTCTTCTTTGCGAATACACTTCCGATCGCGGGAGTCATTGCACTCACCGAATCCGGCTCCTTCAAAACGATCTGGACTGATTCCTATTTCTGGTCGCTTCCCTTTCACCTGTTTGGCTCCGGACTCGCCGCACTCGCCGACGTCGCCTTTCGTCACTTAGGCTGGCAAACCTCAGTGATGATCCTTCCCGCTCTCTATGTCATCTACCGAAGCTTCAATCTCTACATCGGCCGTGTCCAAGACGAGCGCCGGCACGCCGAGGAGATTTCCAGTCTTCACCTCAGAACCATCGAGGCGCTCGCACTAGCAATCGAAGCCAAGGACCAGACGACAGCCAACCATCTTGCGCGCGTTCAGATCTACGCCGTCGAGATCGGAAAGGACCTGGGAATCACCGATCGCGAAATCGAAGCTCTCCGCGCCGAGTCGCTCCTGCACGACATCGGCACGCGCGCCGTACCCGAACACATCATTTCGAAGCCCGGCAAATTAACCCGTGAAGAATTCGAAAAGATGAAAATCCACCCTGTCGTCGGCGCCGAGATTCTCGAACGGGTCAACTTCCCCTACCCGGTCACTCCGATCGTCCGTTCGCACCATGAGAAATGGAATGGCGAAGGCTATCCCGACGGACTGCAGGGTGAAGCGATCCCGCTGGGCGCTCGCATTCTGGCCGCGGTCGACTGCCTCGATGCACTCGCCTCCGATCGCCAGTACAGAAAAGCTCTTCCGCTGCCGGAAGCAATGGCCGTGGTCGCGGGCGAGGCGGGGAAGGCGTTCGACCCTCGTGTTGTCGAGGTGTTGCAGCGGCGTCATGAGGAGCTCGAGCGAAAAACGCACGAGTCCAAGGATGACGCCTTTAAAGGTGCTCTTTCGGTCGATATCAAGATTGAGCGCGGCGATGCTCCCGCCGCCGGTTTCGAAAGCGCCGCGCAGGAATCCGATCCCGAACGGGCCCCTTCCAATTTCATTACAACCATCGCGGCGGCGCGGCAGGAGATGCAAGACCTTTTCGAGATTACACGTGATCTCGGAAACTCGCTGAGCCTTCAGGACGCGCTCTCACTATTTGCCGCGCGCCTGGAGAAACTCGTGCCCTACGATTGCATCGCCATCTATCTCGTCGACGGTGAAGTCATCAAGCCGGAATTCGCAGCCGGCGATAACTTCCGCGTTTTCTCGTCACTCGAAATTCCTATTGGTATGGGCTTGTCTGGTTGGGTTGCCGAAAATTCCAAGCCGATTCTAAACGGCAATCCCGCGGTTGAAACCGGACACTTGCGGCAGCCCTCTCGCGTGACCAGCCTTCGTTCCGCCCTTTCCGTACCTCTCGAAGTAGCGGAGCGCGTCGTGGGTGTTCTCAGTCTTTACAACGCCGATAAAGACGCATTCTCCAAAGACAATCTGCGAATCCTTCTTTCCGTCAGCTCGAAGCTTGCGCAAACTGTCGAAAACAATAAGCGGTACGCCCAAGCGGAACAATCCGCGGGTACGGACTACATATCAGGGCTACCCAACGCGCGTTCCTTGTTCCTGCATCTGGACGCGGAAGTCGCGCGGTGCGCTCGGATCGGCATTTCTTTATCCGTGATCGTGGGCGACCTCGATGGATTCAAGCAGATCAACGATCACTGTGGGCATCTAACCGGCAATCGTGTTCTTCGCGATGTTGCCGAACTGCTTCGCTCCTCATGCAGGCCCTACGACTACGTCGCTCGTTTAGGGGGAGACGAATTTGTAATCGTTGTGCCTGAGGCTGACCAATCTTCCTTATCCTCTCGCATGGCCGATTGGCAACAAGCAGTCAGCGCGATCGGATCAAGAGTTGGTCACGAGCTCCCCCTCTCCATCAGCTTCGGGATCGCTCACTTCGGCGCAGACGGAGAAGACTCGGATCGACTTCTCGCCAGAGCAGATCAATTCATGTACGAAGCGAAGCGCAAACGAAAGTTGCCTCGCCTTACTGAGCCGATCCCTTTGCGCCGCCTCGCGTAAGCGTAGACTTACGGCGTCCCCGCGTGGCTCGCAACTTCTGCCTTAAACTTCCCCAGTTCTTCGTACTGGTCGGTCGCGAGGTAATCCACACAGGACGCCATCGCCGCACGCCATCGCTGCTCGACGCGCTCCCGCGATCCGAAGTTATATCCGAAATCCCAACCGTTCAGCCGCGCCAACTCATTCGGATGGCCGTTCAACGTATAGAACCGAATCCAGTAACCCATCGAATGCGCGTATCTCACCAACGAACGGAGACGCTCCTCTTTGGTCTCCGTCCATTCGCCGCAACCGCGCTGCCCGCCCTTTTCGACGACCACCCACGGGTTGTTCCACCAGCGCCGGTAGTTCGTCGCGCGGCTCGGAACCAACTGCTCCGGCGTTGCGGACCACAGTTCTTTGCGGTCGTCACTGAGTAAGTGAGCCGCGCCAAACACCCGCAACTGCTCGCCCGGCCGCACGATTCCGTAGAAGTCCCGCTCTTGTGAATCCGATTCTCCGGTCAACACCAAGAGCGGACCTGCCCGCAGTGGGTTGACTGCCGACGGATCCGAGCCGCGCTCAGCGGTGCACAGCCACCCTTCATACTCGCCCAGAAGTTTCCAAACTGCGGCATGATGCGCGGCTTCGTCGGTTTTGAAATCGAGATTCAACGTGATCAGCGGCCAGTCGCCGGAATTTCCGTTGCGAAGTGCTTTCTCCATGATGGGCCGGATCCGTTCGAAAAAGTAGTCGCGCATGACCGGCTCCGAACCATCGACGGCCTTGCCGTGCGAGTCAAGCGACCAGCTCTTGCCGGATGCCGGGTCGGTGTACCAATAGAGATCCTGCTCGATTGCCACCGGGAGACCAACGCTCAACGCCCGTTCGATCCGATCGTTCCAATGGCTGTTGTAGGGATAGCAGTTATGCGCGTCCACTACGACCCGCGTCCCGGGACCAGCGACGGGCGGCGACTGCGCAATGGCACAAGCCACCGTTAATGCAATCGTCAGTACCCTCTTGATCGAATCAGTCACCCGCTGAATCCAGAATCTTACCGCGATTTGAATGACTCGAGGATTGTATGGGTTACTGATCGAGTTGCATCCGTCATCCCCCATTGGGTGTTAGCCTCGGCACTTTTCAGTTATCCTGAAGAAACGATCCGAGTGCCTTCTGTAAGTGCTCATGATCGGCACCGATTAGATCTGAAAGGCTTTGTGGCTCCCAGTAGTGAGTCGGCTAAAATCATCTTCCGTGGATTTTCCGGAAAACTGATAGCCGGCGTGCGACGCTGAATACAACCCGATTCTGACTTAACCGGCAGCTTATACTGGCTTTTTCAACCTTTTCCCTTTCCTTCATGAAACTTTCCGATTACGTGATGGGCTTTGTCGCGAAGCTCGGCGTCAAGCACGTTTTTCTGGTGCCCGGAGGCGGTGCGATGCATCTCAACGATTCGCTCGCCCGATGTACCGCGCTTGAATGGGTTTGCAATCTACACGAACAGGCGAGTTCCATTGCCGCCGAGAACTACTCCAAAGCCACAAATCACCTGGGAGTGGCTCTCGTCACCACAGGTCCTGGCGCCACTAACGCCATTACCGGCTTAGCCGGTGCCTGGTTGGACTCGACGCCATGTCTCTTTCTCTCCGGTCAAGTGAAGCGCGCGGACAGAATGTTCGCGTCAGACGGCACTCCTCTCGGTGTTCGTCAGATGGGTGTTCAGGAAGTCGATATCGTCACCATCGTCCGTTCGATCACAAAGTATGCCGTAACGATTGATGATCCGTTCTCTATCCGGTACCACTTGGAAAAAGCAATTTACCTGGCTCAAACAGGACGGCCTGGTCCGGTTTGGATTGACATTCCTTTAGACGTACAAGCCTTCCCGATCGAAGAAGACAAGCTCGAGGGGTTTCAACCGCCTCAGGCCAACCCGGTCCCTGAATTCGCGCCCGAGCAGGTTCGCAAAGTCATTGACGAACTCAATCGCTCGGAACGGCCGATGTTGCTGGTCGGCAACGGAATCCGTCTCGCTCGCGCGGAGTCCGAATTTCGCGAGCTGTTAGACGTTCTCGGCATTCCCTTCGAGACGACCTGGCTTGCCATCGATTTCATCGGGCAGGACCACCCGTTGTTTGTTGGGCGGCCCGGCTCCATCGCGCAGCGCGGGGCAAACTTCGCCATTCAAAATTGCGACTTCCTGCTCGCGGTCGGCGCGCGTATGGATCGCGTGATCACCGGCTATGCGCCGGAACGCTTTGCGCGGGAAGCGCACAAAGTAATGGTCGATGTCGATTGCGCGGAGCTCGCCAAGATGGGCGATTCCGTGCAGACCAAAGTTCGTGCGGACGCAGGTGTATTCCTCCGAGCGCTTCTGGAAAGACGCCACGAAATTCAGTGCAAGCCGCGTACAGAATGGAAGACCCGTTGCGCCGATTGGAAGGAACGCTATCCGCTTGTTCAGCCGGAACATCGCACCCCCGACAGCTTGGTGAGTGTCTACAACTTTGCGGATGTCATGTCCGACGAGTTAGACGCGAACGACTTTCTTGTCTCGGGAAGTTCCGGAAGCGGAATTGAACTCTTCTTGCTCGCTCTTCGCGTGAAGGACGGGCAGCGTGTGTTTCACACCACGGCACTCGGAGCGATGGGATTCGGGATCGCGGCGTCAATCGGAGCGTGTCTCGCTGGCGGCCGCCGTCGCACGGTGTGCGTTGATGGCGATGGTGGTTTCCAGTTCAACATTCAAGAACTTGAAACGGTCTCTCGCCTTCAACTACCCATCAAGTTCTTCGTCCTGAACAACGATGGTTACGCCTCGATTCGCACTTCACAAACGGGCTTCTTTGGAGAGCCGCGCATCGGATGTGACGCCCGCACGGGACAAACTCTTCCCGACCTTCGAAGCGTTGCTGAGGCTTACCGGCTGCGGACAGATGTGATCGAAAATCAGAAGGAACTTCGCTCTGACATCCAACGCATTTTGAGTCATCCCGGCCCAGTCGTTTGCGACGTGCGCTGCATTCCGGACGAGGTTCGCGCCCCGCGCCTTTCATCGGCGCAACGCGCAGATGGGTCCTTCGTGTCGAAACCGCTGGAAGATCTTTGGCCGTTTCTCCCTCGCGAGGAATTCTTATCGAACATGTTGATTCCGGCGCTGGAGGAGTGAACATGGCTCGCATCGCGATCATGCAGGGCCGTTTGCTTCCTCCAGAGAACGGCAGATTTCAAAGCTTCCCTCGGGAACGCTGGCGAGAGGAGTTCCGGCTGGCAAAAGAAGCCGGGCTAGATGCGATCGAGTGGATCTTCGATCTTTGTGGCGAAGATGTCAACCCGCTTCGGACGGGCGAGGGCCTTCGCGAGATGCGCAAGTATTCACGCGATTATGGCATCGCAGTCCAGTCGCTGTGTGCCGATTACTTTATGGACCGCCCGTTTGTGACAGCTTCACCCGCAACCGCCGGTGAGCTGCAGGACAAACTGCGGTGGCTGGTTACGCAATGCGCAACTGCGGGCATTCGTCGCATCGTCATGCCGTTCGTGGATGCCTCGCGCATCGAAACACCAGATCAGCAAGAGCGCGTCGTGGCGATCATTCGGGAGATCGCTCCTCTGGCGGAGCAGACACAAACGGAGGTGCACCTCGAAACAGCGCTCCAACCTCAACCATTCCGTGCACTCTTGCGAGAACTGGAGTCGCCGATGATCCGGGTCAACTACGATTCTGGAAACAGCGCGTCGCTTGGTTACTCGACGCGAGAAGAGTTGGCTGCGTACGGCGATCGCATCGGTAGCGTTCACATCAAAGATCGTGTGCGGGGGGGCGGAACCGTGCCGCTTGGTGAAGGGAGCGCTGACATTCCGGTGTTGCTGCGGGAACTCGCTTCGCTTGGCTATGGCGGAGACTATGTGCTGCAGGTCGCGCGCTCGGCAGAAGGCGAAGAACTCGCTTGGGCGCGGCAGAATGCCGCTTGGCTGCGCCGGGAGATTCAAAGCGCCCACAGCGCTCAGGCCGGAGCCGCGCATTGAAGGTCCTCGTCGCCGGTCTGGGCGGCATCGGCCAGCGCCATGTGCGCAATCTGCGCGCCGCGCTCGGTTCTTCCGTCGAAATCCTTGCTTATCGAACGCGCCGGCTCACACAAGTCATTACGCCAGCGCTAACCATAGCTCCGGATCTTGATGTCGAAACGGAATATAACCTGCGCGTTTATTCCGATCTCGATGACGCGCTCAGTGAGCGGCCATCGATCGCGTTCGTATGTAATCCCACCAGTATGCATGTGCCCGTTGCGCTCGCGTGCGCGCAAGCCGGATGCGATCTGTTTTTAGAGAAGCCTGTTTCGAACACGCTCGACGGATTGGATGAATTATCCAGAATCGTCCGTGAGCGCAAGCTTGTTGCGATGGTAGGTTATCAGCTACGCTTTCATCCTTGTTATCTCAAGTTAGAAAAAGCTCTTCGCGAGAAGGTCATTGGCCTCCCACTCGCAGTGAGGGCAACTGTAGGCGAATACCTACCCGGCTGGCATCCGTACGAAGATTACCGGCAAATGTACGCGTCCCGCGCAGATCTCGGTGGCGGAGTGATCCTGACTCAAATACACGAGTGGGATTATCTGTATGGGCTGTTCGGTGTGCCTAAGCGGGTCTGGTCGCTGGGAGGACATTGGAGCCGCCTTGAAATCGATGTGGAAGACGTGGCGAGCACACTTGTTGAGTTCTCCCCTCATGGACGCGCCCTTCCGGTTCACTTACAACAGGACTACGTGCAACGCCCGCCCGCCCGCGGTTGTGAAGTCGTTGGAGACAATGGAAAGTTATATCTAAACTTAGCCGCTTTATCCGTCACGCTTTATGACGGGGAAGGGAAGTTAGCGGACGAAGAAAGCTGGATCGGCTTCGACCGCAACCAGCTATTTGTCGACCAGCTCAAGCATTTTCTTCAGTGCGTTCGCGAACGGAATAAACCGCGCGTTGATCTGAACGATGGAATCTGGAGCTTGCGCGCGGCGCTCGCCGCGAAAGAGTCGATGGAGACAGGGCGTGTGGTGACCCTCGATGCGTGAGCGCGGCGCTTCTTTGCCCAACGTATTTGATCTCAACGGTCGAGTCGCTGTGATCACAGGTGGCGCCGGACTACTCGGAGTGCAGCATGCTCGGGCCATAGCAAGCGCCGGCGGTGTTCCGGTTCTCGCTGACCTCGCAGGCCCGCGGGCGTGCGAGCGAGCCCACGAAATCGAGCGCGAGTTCGGGGTTGCGGCACTGGGCTATGCTCTCGACATTACCAGTGAAACAGCGCTCCAGAAGTTCGCCGCAGACTTATGCGAGCGCTTCGGAGGAATCGACATCTTGATCAACAACGCGGCAAATAACCCCAAGGTGGAGAGCCGGGAAGATGTTAATTTCTCGCGTTTCGAAAACTTCCCGTTGGAACAGTGGTCAGCCGATCTCTCCGTCGGGTTGACAGGGGCATTCCTGTGTTCCAAGGTTATCGGCGCCGTGATGGCGCAACGGAAAGGTGGCGTAATTCTGAACATCGCGTCCGATCTCGCCCTGATCGGTCCGGACCAGCGTATTTACCGGGAAGAGAACTTGCCTGAGTACTTACAGCCGGTTAAGCCCGTCACTTATTCCATTGTAAAATCTGCATTGGTCGGACTAACTCGTTACCTGGCAACTTACTGGGCCGATCGCGGAATAAGGGTCAATGCAATCTGCCCCGGTGGCGTAGCAAACGATCAGCCCGCAGAATTCGTCAGCAAACTCACGAACTTGATTCCGCTTGGCCGAATGGCGGACATTGATGAATATCAAGGGGCGATTGTGTTCTTATGCTCAGATGCATCCAGTTACATGACCGGATCTATCCTGGCGATCGACGGGGGCCGCACATGCTGGTAGGAGAAGAGCTCGAGAGCCTTTTGCGCGAAGGTATCGATGGGGCAGTGGAACGCGAGCAAAATGAATTTGACCGGTTAGTCGCCGGCCGCGATCCGAATGCTCTGGTCTTTTTTGGCGCGGGCGGGCTGGGGCGGCGAACGGTGCGCGGCCTAAGGAACGCCGGAATCCAGCCCTTGGCATTCTGCGATAACAATTCCGCACTTTGGGGTAAAGAGGTTGAAGGCATTCCCGTCATTTCTGTCCCGGAAGCCGCCGGCCGGTATCGCGATCAGGCCACCTTCGTCATCACCATTTGGAGCGGGGAAGCGATCGACCGGATGCCGGACCGCGAGCGCCAGCTACGTGATCTAGGCTGTCAGAACGTGATGAACTGGGGTGCGCTTTATTGGAAGCACCCTGATTCGCTGTTACCGCACTATGCCGCGAACGCTGCCCACTTGGTTCACGAGCAAGCTGACGCAGTCCGGGAAGCTGCCGCGCTCTGGGCAGATGTCGATTCATACCGTGAGTATGTTTCGCAGATACGCTGGCGGCTCCGTTTCGATTTCGACGGGCTTGCGGATCCCGTGAAGCACCCGATCTATTTCCCGAAAGACTTATGCGACATCGTGGATGATGAGGTCTTCGTCGATTGCGGAGCATACGACGGCGATTCCATTCGCAGCTTTCTCGCGCAACCCAAACTAAGCTTTTCGCATGTCTTCGGATTTGAACCCGATCCAGCGAGTTTTGCGCGTCTCGAAGCGAGCGTCGCCAGCCTACCCGAACGTGACCGGATCACCCTTCGCCAGGCCGCGGTCGGAAAGCGCTCAGAAACTGTCCGTTTCGAGGCGAGCGGCACCGCAAGCGCGTCTGTTGGCGCCGGTGATGCCGAGGTCGAGAGCGTCGCTCTCGATGAGGTGCTCGCGGCCGAGGAGCCTTCGTACATCAAAATGGACATTGAAGGCTCGGAGCTGGATGCAATTGAGGGTGCCCGGCACTTAATAGAACGCCATTCACCGGTGATGGCGGTCTGCACTTACCACGCGCAAGACCATCTTTGGAAGCTACCCCTACTCCTTCGTTCCTATAACTCGAAGTACAGTTTCTTCCTGCGACCCCATTTGAGAGAGGTCTGGGATCTGGTTTGTTACGCGATCCCCACACATCGTTGGAAATTGTAACTCTAGTTGAATAAGCCTGACCGCGAGGGCGCAACTGGTACGCCCCAGAGTACCTATTGTTCTCACAGTACCCTCAGTATCTAAACCCCGTTCCCTTCCGCGTCATTCCCTGCTATTCATTAAGTTACGCGGAGAGCCGCTTCAACTATGAGAAAAACTTTTTACACTACACTCGCACTTACTGGAATTACCCTATGTGCGCCATTTCATTCCTTTGCCACGTCCATCACCTTTGGCGGAACGAGCGTGAAGGACCAGGGAGTGACATCCAGCGTCCCTGGCACGACCGATATCACCTTCCAGGGTGGTAGTGAACCTTCAAACTACTCCGGAGGATCTGTCGTTTCCGGGAGCGTGGAGAATGTCTACCGCACCCCAACATCGGATAGCTCCAAGTACTTAACGACCGGGACCGGTACGGTTACGCTTGATTTCTCTGCGAACCCGGTTAACTACTTCGGTCTCTATTGGGGCAGCGTGGACTCGTACAACACTCTTACGGTGTTTGACGGCAATCACATGGAAAGCTTTACCGGAACGCAAGTCGCCAACGAGTACGGAATCAATCCGGATGGTGCGACATCGTTCTACGCAAACTTCTATGCTTCTCCAAATACGTCTTGGAATAAGATCACACTGAGCTCGACCGAGAACGCGTTTGAGTCCGATAACCACGCTTACGTGGTAGCGACCCCAGAACCGGCATCGTGGACGATGCTCGCCGCCGGGATGCTAGTGACTGGAATCTTCGCTCGCCGGCGCATTGCTCGCGTCGTCTAAGTCGATACTCGACGCGCGGGTCGCTGCGCTAGAATTCGGGAGATGATGCGCAAGCGATGGGTCATGTTGGTGTTGTTTTCCCTCGGCGCCGTTCTCGGAGGGAGCGCCTGCCACTATGATCGGAATACGGCGGGCCGGCCGGAAGCCGAAAAGGGCGATGGCCTCGACGGCAGTGTGACCGCAACCAAGGAAGGCACTGGAGATGTGCGAGTAGGGGCCGGTGCCGGCCAGGTTGGAACCGACGCACCGCCGCGATCAAACTCAACCGAGCAGCCCAATAACGCGGGCGAGAAGGGCGACGCGACAGGCGGGCAGCCCAAGCGCGCCCATCCAAGCGAAAAGTAGCGTTGCGACCGCTCTCCGCGCTCATCCCGGCCTTAACTGGAGAGCTGCTTTTGCTTGAGTGTGTCAGAAGAAACAAAAGCAGAGTCGCGACGAATGCGAAGGTTGACCTTGCCGATCAGGGCTCCCGCGAGACAATCGACGGGAGCCAAACAACCCAAATCGGCTCATGAAAATTGATCGAGTGAGTCGAAGTACGCCTGCACAGCCGGCGTAAACGAATAGCGCGCCTCGGGCCGAGGCATTCCGTGTGAAACTAAGGCGCGAGCGCAACCGAGCCAATCCGCGGATGAACCGCGATCATGCCGGCTCGAGAAGCTCAAGGTTCCCACGACATTGTCGCCGTAGCCGTGCCGCTCGGTCCAGCTTGCGCCGTGCTCGAGTAAGAATTCGGCCAGCGCGGAGTCACCGCGAAACATGGCGAGGTTCAGTGCACTCGCGTTCCAGTCGCCTCCGGTGACGGAAATGGGCCAACCCAGCTTCACCATCGTCATTACGGCATCGCGTTTGCCTACTGCTGCGAGGTTTGGCAGCATCTGCAGTTGCTCGCGAGTGAGCGCGCTCATCAACGCAGGATGATCCTTGAGGAGGCGGGAGGCATCGGCTTCATCGGCGCGAGCGCAGGCATTAAGGAATTGATCCTCAATGGGGATGCCTTCCGCCGCGCCTGCCCTCTCCAATACCGAGGCGATGGCGTCCGCACCCCAGCGAACCGCCATGCGATAGGGTGTCAAGCCGGACCGATCGGGCGTCCGCGCATTGGCTCCCGCCTCTAGCAGCACCTCGGCATGTTCCACGGAACGGCCGCGCCGCACAGCAAAATGCAGCGGTGTGCCGAGATGCGCGGATCGCTCGTTGGGATCGCCTCCGTTTGCGAGGAGAAGACGTAAACGATCAAGATCATCAAAATCCAGAACATGAAACAGCGCGTTCGTGCCGGTCACTCGCGCGCCGCGAGCCAGCAGAGCTCGTGTGCAGGCTGGATCGCGCGACTCGAGCGAGTGATAGAGCGACTCATTGTCGTTTGGGTTGGCGCCGGCCTGGAGGAGCATTTCCGTGAGCAGTAGGTCATGATTGCGACCCGCCGCGCCGTACAGAGCACTAAGTGGACTATCGGGGAACGCTGGGTCAACCCAGCTTTGATTCGGCAAGGCACCCGCGTCGAGCAGAAAGCGCGACGTCTGCCGTATGCCGTCTTCGAAGTGGGGCAATTGCACAAGCGAAGAGAACGTGAGCGCCACCAAGGGAGGCATGCTCCAGGGGCCGCTCGTTTCGTGAAGCCAAGCTGGATGAAGACGCGTGTGCTCCTGAACTCTCGCAAGATCCCCGACGGCGCATGCCAGATATGGACTCTCATCTCGCAGCGCCGAAGAATCAGCTAGCATCTGTGCGGCAACTGCCGGTCGCGCTTCTTCGTATCCGTATCCATAAAGGGCCCTGAGAAAAGTATTGTCCATTGACTCGGTCACGGTTGAGGTTCTCCCAAGAAAGTGTTCCTAAGCATACTGTAAGTAGAGGCGATCATCACCAGAGATGCCGCGGCATTCTTAGTGTCAATGCATATGGACGTGTTCGCCGCCGAAACGAAATGGGCGGACGTCCATCGCCACTGCGGACGTAGACGTTTCCAAGATTCGATAGATTCGGTCCGCCTTCAATGAAAGTAAGTCGCTTCGCTTGCCCGAAGGCCAGAGTATTTCGACTCTTTCCGCCTGTTCAGCCGGACCGATTCCGACGTGCAGCTCGAAAGGCGAATCGCCGAAACTCGTGCCTGACTGCACCGCGCGATAAACGCTCTGCTTTCGTCCATTGAGAACCGTGTCGACGCGAACCCGCGCTCCAATCGCCGAACGATTCGACTGAACTCCCTCCAGTCTTAAGCTCAGCCAATGGTTGGCGTGCCCGGGATTCTGCAGTAGAACACTGAAGTACGCATCACCGGGATATGCCCCACCCAGGACTTCGTAAACGTCCTGTTGGCCGTCGCGGTTGAAATCAGCAAACGAGATGGCGTGACCCTTTTGTAAGTTGCCAAAGCCACCGCTCCGTGTGACATCCTGGAAACGCGTCCCGCCATCATTGCGGAACATGCGATTGGGCAGCAGTGTCTCGTACTCCGGGGCTCCAGTGCCGAAGTAGCAATCGAGCCAGCCATCATTGTCGAGGTCGCCAAAACCGGCACCCATAGCCAGAATGACGCGATCTAAACCGGCTTGCTTCGAGACATCCTGAAAAGTTCCGTCGTGGTTATTGTGATAAAGCCGAGGTGTTTCCGCTTGGTTTGGTAAACCCAAATAGAATGCCGGCACATCATCCAATATGTCTGTGTAGAAGCCGGCGACCATTAGGTCCATCCATCCATCGTTGTCGTAGTCAAACCACCACGTTGCAAAACTATGTTTCTGTTCGGTTACTCCTGCCTGCTTAGTAACATCCGTGAACTTCCAATGACCAGGATGATCACCTGGACCATCGTTCCGGAAGAGCCGGTTCGGAGAGCCATGCATCGACACGTATAAGTCAGGATGCCCGTCATTGTTAAAGTCACCCCAGGCGACGCCCTTTACGTAACCCAAGTTCGCCAGACCGCACTGCGGCGCAATATCGGTGAAGGTGAACTGTCCTTTGCTGTTGCGTCCGTTATTGTGGAATAAGTGGGCTGGATGCGGGTCTGAGGCTTTCGATTCATGGCCGATAAATAGGTCCAGCAAGCCGTCGTTGTCGAAATCGGCCCAAGCCGCGGTTTGGGTTGGATGCATCGACAGTAGTCCTGCTTCCTCTGTTACATCGGTAAAGGTAATCTGTCCGCGCGCGTTCGGCCCATTGTTTCGCAACAAAGAGGCTGGATACCTGCCGTTTTTCCCCCACCAGCCGCCGCGCAACACGAGTAGATCCGGCCAACCATCATTGTTATAGTCGGCATGGATCACATTGAGTCCACCGGTTTCACCTTCGAGACCGGCGGCGATAGTTTGATCGGTGAACGTGCCATCGCCGTTGTTGTGGAAGTAGCGCAATTGATCGTGCGGACCCGACGACGACACGATCAGGTCGAAATACCCATCGCGATCCAAATCCTCCGCCACCGATCCGCCCGCGTGCGTCTTCGCGGCCACGCCCGCATTTCCCGCGACGTCCACAAACTGACCCACGTCGCCATCGGCTGGCAGAATATCTGGGATTAAGTATCTCGGCGGAACATTCGCCGGATGCTTACCCAGCGCCATATACGCGATGTTGAGCAACCAACGCGCTGTTAAGTTGGTCGGATCCCGCTCGAGGATGGCGGTATACTCGCGGACCGCGCCTTCCGCGCCGCGCGTTGCCGTGTGAACACCACTTCCCTGTAATGGATAAACGCAGGATTGGGCGTTATGATTGAGGCGGCAGTTATCCTGCTCGCCCATTCGTAAATAGACTGTTGCGAGCAAAGCACGTAAGTGCTTGTCGACTTCCGGTTCGAGCGTAACGCCTTTCTGTTTTATAAATACTCGTAAGTCTTCCAATTCCTTGACCGCGCCTTCAAAGTCTCCCGCAACCGATAGATTGTCCGCCAGGTACAAGCGAGCCAGCAAAGCCGTCTGGAGCGGTAGGTCATTACGTTGTAAACCGCCGCGATAATAAGCCGCGCGTTCCGCGGCTTTGTTAGAATCGCTCTGCCAGTCGGTTTCGCTGTAAACACGTTGGAGTAGCGCAGCCATTTGCTTGGTGGACGGATCACGAGGATCCGTACTTTGGGCAAACGCCAAGATCGCAGCGGCCAGCGCAGCGAGGGTGAAGAATCGCATGTTGCGAGGTTTAAATTGATCTTACCGTGCACCCGAGCGGCTCTGGCACCGTCTTCCGGGTGGCTTCTGAACGGCGCGATGAACCTCGAGGACTACCCTATGATTGGACCATGGGAACCGAGCATTTCTTCGATGATGACCTTAAAATCGCGGTCCAACGAGCCGGTTCCCAAGCCCGCGTGGAGACACTTAGGGCCGGAGTGCCTGTATTCTATCGAGATGCCAAACGAAATCTTGACATCTTAGAATATCCGGGCGGCGTCGAGTTCGAGATTCGTTTCCTTAACGGGGCAGAAGACGCCCGCAATTACGAAGTTATCAGGCGACTGGACGAGACGACCGCGTGATACGTTCCAGTTCTTACGCTCGTTGCCGGACCAAACGGCTCGGGTAAGAGTAGCATCGCTCAACGAGCGCTCGAGGCGGTCACGATGTGCCAGCACGGGATGTTCGGCGAAGGTATTTCAGAAGTCTCTTAGTCTGAGACAGGTCTCGGCGGTCGTGGGAGAAGCCATCATCTATGACAACTCCGGTCCAGAGCCACGACTAATACTTGAAATCCGCTCGGGGATCGTTGTAAAGAAAATTCACGAACTCCCGATCTGGGCTCGAAGTTTGTAACAGACTGCTTAGTTACCGATTTCGATGCTTCTTGAAGTGTGGAGGAACACCTTCGCTTCGGCTGTTAAAAGCGGACACTCGACGCATTCAATCGGAAGCAAGTCTGCTCTCTCATGACTGAACAGAGTTAAGGCGACATCGCGTGATGCTCATGAAACGCGCCTCACTTATGCTCACGACCCCGCGACAATCTTTGGCGCGGTCACATCCTTGTTGGCGGTCGCCGTAGTTGCTGCATGGGTTCCTGCCCGGCGTGCAGCCCGCATTGAACCGGCTGTGGCGGTAAGGCGGGAATGAAGGCCCACACGTGTCCTCGCCGTCAGCCAATGAACGTAAGATGTTCGCCCGGTGCGGAACTCCGCTCTCCATACCACCCACTGCTAAGATAATCCTCAGTAACAGCGCCGGAACCATCCATGCCAATCTTTGAATACAAATGCGAATCTTGCGGCAGCAAATTTGAAAAGCTGCTGCGCCGCGCTAGCGATCGCGATGAAGTTGCTTGCCCCGATTGCGGCGAGCGTCACTTGGCCGAGCAATACTCGACCTTCGCAGCCCGCGCTAATGGCGCCGCTTCCGCTACTGAGATGCCCAGTTGTCCGAGCGGGATGTGCGCCAACCCGGGTTTCTGCGGCCGTAATTAGTGTCCGCCGAGCAAGAAATCCTCACCCCGGACGCGCGCGCGTTTCTTGAGGCGCTTTCCCGGCGTTTCGAATCTTCGCGGCGGGCTTTGTTACATCGTCGCGTCCTCCGGCAACGGGAAATCGACGCCGGAGATTTCCCCAATTTTCTCCTCGAAACCGAGGCAACGCGGAAAGAATCCTGGGTCGTCGCGCCCATCCCACCCGAGTTAGAAGATCGCCGCGTTGAAATCACCGGTCCAACCGATCGCAAGATGATCATCAACGCGCTCAACTCCGGCGCTAACGTTTTTATGGCCGATTTCGAGGATGCCAACTCGCCCACCTGGTCGAACATGCTCAAAGGACAGATCAATCTGCGTGATGCAGTTTGCCAGACCATTACGTACACCAGCCCGGAAGGTAAGCTCTACGAGGTCGGCGAAAATCCGGCTGTCCTCTTCGTTCGTCCCCGCGGATGGCATCTTCAGGAACGGCACTTACTCGTTGACGGCGAACCCATCTCCGCGTCTCTCTTTGACTTTGGTCTTTTCTTCTTTCACAACCACGCCGAGCTTCTGTCTCGAGGCACAGCCCCTTACTTCTACCTTCCGAAGCTAGAGAATCATCTCGAAGCGCGGCTTTGGAACGACATCTTACTGTTTGCTCAGGAGTATTGCGACGTTCCTCGCGGTACTGTTCGCGCGACTGTTCTGATTGAAACCATTACCGCCGCTTTCGAAATGGACGAGATCCTTTACGAATTGCGCGAACATTCCGCCGGTCTTAACTGCGGCCGCTGGGATTATATCTTTAGTTATATAAAGAAGTTTCGCAACTTCCGCGACCGTGTCATGCCTGAACGTTCTCAGGTCACAATGGATCGACACTTTCTCGCGAGTTACGTCAACTTACTGATCCAAACTTGTCACAAGCGCGGTGTGCATGCCATGGGCGGCATGGCCGCGCAGATCCCGATCAAGAGCGATCCTGCCGAAAACAAACGAGCTCTCGACAAAGTGCGTGCCGATAAATTACGTGAAGTGCGCGCCGGCCACGATGGAACCTGGGTCGCTCATCCTGGATTAGTTCCGGTCGCGAAAGCTGTCTTCGACGAACACATGCTTGGACCAAATCAGTTACACATCAAGCGGGAGGATGTCCGGGTTTCCGCGGATGATCTGCTGCAAGTCCCAACCGGAACGGTTAGCGAGCTTGGAATTCAACTGAACATCGATGTTGGCCTCGAATACCTGAATGCCTGGTTGAACGGTTCCGGCGCTGTTCCCATCTATCACCTGATGGAAGACGCGGCAACCTCGGAAATCTGCCGAGCTCAGCTTTGGCAATGGTCTCACCATGGTGCGAAGCGCGATGACGGAGCTGCAATCACCCCGGATTTCCTGCGGGAAGCAATCCGCCTGCGATCGACAGCGATGCCGGTGGCCGCTGAGTTGTTCGAACACCTCGTGTGCGGAGAACACTTTCCCGAATTCCTAACACTCGAAGCTTACAAGCACTTACCCTGACGACGGCGCCATTCGCGCAATCAGCATGGCGATCTCGAGCGCCTGTTCATAATTCAATCGCGGATCCACCTCCGACCGGTAAGCACGCCTCAGATCGGATTGATTGAGGTTACGAGCGCCGCCCAGGCACTCAGTAACATCCTCACCCGCCAATTCAATGTGCACGCCACCTAATTGGCTGCCATGGTGTTGATGGATCGCGAAAGCGAGTTCAAGCTCAGTGCGGATGTCATCGAAATGACGCGTCTTGATTCCGTCCGCAGTCAGACGTGTATTTCCGTGCATCGGATCACAACACCAGAGCACTGCTTTTCCTGTCGTTCGAACAGCATCAATCAGGCGCGGTAGGTACTGCTCGATACCGCGAGCTCCTAAGCGGTGAATCAGAGTGAGGCGCCCCGGTTCATTACTGGCATGTAAGCGGTGGAGTAAGTCAACCAGCGCTTCCGGTTGCAGACCCGGTCCAACCTTGATCGCAATCGGATTGCGAATGCCGCGCAAGTATTCGACGTGGGCCTCGCCCGGTTGCGCAGTCCGCATCCCCAACCAAGGGAAATGGGTCGACAAATTGAACCAACCTTCCCGCCGGGGAACCTGACGTGTCTGCGCCTGCTCGTAGGGTAAATGAAGCGCCTCGTGACTCGTGAAGAAATCCACCCATCCCATCTCTGCCGCGTGTACACCGAGCACATTCTCCATGAAAGCAAGCGAGCCTGTGACACGCTGCGTAATGCTGTGGTACTCCTCCGCAAGCGGAGAATGCCGCGCGAATTCCAGATCCCAGTTTTCAGGATGATGTAAGTCCGCAAAACCACCGCGCGCCAAAGCACGAACGAAATTCAGCGTCAGGGCGGAGCGCTCGTATGCGCGGAGCAGTAATTGAGGATCGGGGTCGCGGTCGGATTCGGTAAATGCCGCGCGATTGACAAGATCACCCCGGTAACTCGGGAGTACTTCGCCACTCCGTGTCTCGGTATCTTCGGAACGCGGCTTCGCATATTGCCCCGCAAACCGCCCGACGCGAATCACGGGTTTCCGGCAGCCTTGCACCAGGACCAGACTCATCTGCAGAAGGATTTTGAGTCGGCTGGTGATTGCATCCGCGTTGCAATCCTCGAAGCTCTCCGCGCAATCGCCGCCTTGCAGTAGAAAGCGTTTGCCGAGCGCCGCATCCGCTAACTGCGATCGTAGCGCTTCAATTTCCCAGGACGTCACCAGCGGCGGCAGCTTGGCGAGCTGAGCCACTGCCTCTTCGAGTGCCCCCGCCGATCTGTAGACAACCTGCTGCGTAGCAGGCTTCGCCCGCCAGGAACCGGGCGACCAATCGCTCACTTCGTAATAGTGCCGCAAGCGATCCGGTCGCCTGCGTTGCCCGCCGGATCCGTTTTCATGTCGTCCGCCTTCGCGTGGATGATGAGCGCCGTACCGCCATTGGCGAATAAAGAGTGATCGTCAGTTCCCAACGTCACGTTTGGATCCCGCAGCGTCGCGCGCGCTTTGCCATTGGCCGCGACGGTGAAGTTCGGCATGTCGCCAGCATGCGGGCCTTCCGGATTTTGCGACCCATGCTGTTTGTTCTCCGGGTTGTAGTGTGGCCCGGCGGATTTGAAGTCTGGCGCTTCGCATTGCGCGCTCTGATGGATGTGCGCCGCGTGCTCGCCTGGGGGCAGCCCATGCACGTTGAGTGCGATCACGACGCCTTTGCCCCCGCCTTTCGCTGCTGAAATTTTAGCGCTGCCAACGCTCGCGCCCTTCGCGTCTTTCAGATCCACTGTCTTACCCGCCGCACCATACAGGCACAAGGCTGGAACAAAAACACTTGCAACTATTTTGATTGGACGTAGCACCATAGCCTTCTACTATAAACGCCGCGAGTCAGTTCCTGCTCACCTCGGTCGCGACGCGTTCGAGATAGCTCTTCGCCTGCTCGATATCCCGCAGCCGCTTTGCCTGATCGTCGCTCTCCCGCTCAATGAATAACGGCCGGTCATACCCAATCTTCCGCAACATCGTCAGGAACGCGTGAAAATCGACTTTCCCTTGTCCGATCGGCTTCTCACTCCCCAGCGCTCCTGGCTTTGCCTTATCCGGCCAATCGCCGTCTTTGCAGTGCACCGTTAACACATGCTGCCCTACCGTGTCGAGCGCTTCGATCGGATCGCCGGTCCCGTAAAGGATCATGTTGGCTGGATCGAAGTTCACTCCCAGATTCTCGCGGTTGGCGTCAAGCACGAAGTCGAGCAACTGATCGGCAGACTCCTGGCCCGTTTCAAGCGCAAAGGTGATTGTGTGCTTCGCTGCCGCATCGGCGATTCTCCGCACCATCTCGCGAATGGCCAGGTAATCGGGATCGCGGGTATCTTCCGGAAGAACGCCAATGTGCGTTGCGACGCCGGGAACGCCAAGCTCAGCAGCAAGTTCAACGATTGCGAGCGTGCGTGCCTCGCGCTCCTGGCGCGTTTCTGGCGGCAGGAATCCGACTGTACGCTCAACCGTCGGAATATCGGCGTAGCTCTCGCCTGAGTAAACTCCGAACAGCGTGTGAATCCGGAAGCTTGCATTCTGCAGCGCACGGCTCCATCGCGCGGCCGCGCCCTTCAAATCAAGCTCTCCCGTGATTGCCATCTGGCCGTGCCGGATTTTCAACTCGCGGTAGGGCGCAATCGCCGCGCCCAAGTCTTCCTCCGCGGCGAACATCACTCCGATTTCATTTACCATGGCGTTATTGTCGCGCTCCTTGTTCGCGCGCTCGTAGAATTTGCCGCATCAACTGCACCGCGTCGGCACTTTCGCGCGGAGGACAAATCTCCGAAGATCGAATGTTGCGCACACATTCGGCAAAGTGTCCTAACTCGGATTCAAACGGATCGGCGTCCGGCAACGCGATTTCCTCGAAGCCCATTCGCGGGCGGTACTGAATCAATTGCCCGCAACAGTATTCGAGGACACCGCCTTCGCACACGATCGTGAAGTCCATGGTGAACGGGTAGGCATTCACGCCGTGCCATCCGCCCGAAATGGTTACAACGCAGCTCGAAAACTCGAGCTTCGCAGCAACCAGATCGATGCCGTTTTCGGCGTCGACGGCACCCGTGGCTTCGACTCCTTTGGCCATCCCGAATACCCAACGAGCGAAGTCGACATCGTGAATCAGCAGATCAAACGCGCCGCCGCCACTACGCGCGGGATCGCCGAGCCACTTACTCCAGGAGGGCGCCGAACATCGCCGCCGAAAAGCAGCGCTGCGCACCGGGCCCAAGCTTCCCAGTCGCTCGCGCGCGATTGCATAAGCTGGCATGAAGCGCAGAACCTGTGCGCACATCAACACGCGTCCCGATCGCTCAGCTTCGCGCACGACATGCTCAGCGTCATCTTCGTTCAGCGCCAGCGGTTTCTCCACGAGCACGTGCTTGCCGCTCCGCAGCGCGGCGATCGCGGCGTCGGCATGATGATCGGTGGGAAGACACACATCGACCACATCGATCTCACCATCAGCCAGGGCTTCTGAAAGCTCGCGATATTTGCGAATGCGCGTAAAATCCAAACGCACCGTCTCGCGTCCGAGATTTCCTCCGGTACCGCTCAGATCGCCGGTCCACTTCCGTTCATCGCTGCTCACAACGGCACAAAGCTCCGCGCCTTCGATACGGGTCCATGCACGCGCGTGTGTCGCGCCCATAAATCCGAGACCGGCGACAGCAACCCGGATCACTCCGGCCGCCTTGCGACGATCAGGGTGAGATCGTCAGAAAGGGGAGCGCCGTCAGTCCAATCCCGCACTGCCATCACGACTGAGTCCACGATCTCCTGTGCTGGACACTCGCGATGAGCAACCAGTGTCTTCGCGAGATTGCCGATGTCAAACTCGGCGCCATCTCCCGCCCACGCTTCCGTCACTCCGTCGCTGTAAATCGCGAGCAGGTCTCCGCCATTTAGCACGGCTTCGAACTCGGGGTACATAAGATCGGGAAACACGCCCATCAAAGGTCCACCGCCGCGCAGCACTTCGTGCGTACCATCGGCACGGATTATGATTGGCGGGTTGTGTCCCGCCGAGCACCACCGAATCCGGCCATTCTCGCCATCGGCGACGCAGGCGAAGACGGTGATGAATCGATTCGGTGGGCAGTTCGCGGTGGTGAGCCGGTTCAGCCGCTCCATCGCGCTCTTCAGTTGTCCCGACTCGGCCGGCAGTACTTCGAACAATGATTGCACGCGTGCTTGCAGCGCCATCACCATGAGAGCTGCAGACATTCCTTTGCCCGACACATCGGCCACCATCATCGCGGCGCGCCGTCCGCCATCCGTGAAGAAGTCGTAATAATCGCCGCCCACCGTAAGCGACGCGGAGTTATGACCGGCAATGTCCAACCCGGGCACTTCGGGCGCCTGCGCAGGCAGAGCGTTACGTTGGATCGCCTCGGCTTGCTCGAGCTCGCGTTCCATGATTTTTCGTTCCTGCTCCACCTCGGCTAAACGAGCTTGCTCAATTCGAATCGCCGCTACGTTCGCCATTACGGTAAGCAGACTGAGATCGTCACGCGTGAACTCACGCCGCATCGAGGGCGTGTCCACATAGATCAATCCAAGGACCTTGTCGCGTGCTTGCAGCGGAACGGCCATCAGCGTTTTTACGTTGGCGGAGATGATGCTATGCCGGCCGCGAAAGGCATCGTCCAGTGTAGTGTCGCGCACCATGACGGACAGCTTGCTTTCAATTACACGATCGCGAACCGCGCTGCTGATTTTGAAATTCTCGCCGCGGGTTGCGCTTTCGAGGAGCTCGCCATTTTCCATAGTTAAGAGCACGCCACGCCGCGCGGACACGGCCTCGATTGAGAGATCAAGAATCAGCTTGAACAGCTCCGGCAATGGCCGCTCACTCGCCAGTTCGTTTCCGGCCGTGATCAAGGCGCTCACGTGCGAAGCTACGCCCGAGCTCTTGCGTGCTTCGCTGATGACTCCGCCGAGACTGGTAACAATCGTCGCTCCCTCGGTTTGAACCGTGTCTTCGTCGACGAACACCACTGCGGGAGCGGTCCGGCGCGGTGGCTCGTACACGATCAGCAAATGACCGCACGAGAGCTTATCGTTCGGCTTCAGCGAGTAGGTTTCCGTGACGCGCGCGCCGTTGACGATCGTGCCGTTTTTGCTGCGGAGATCACGGACGACATAGCCGGCCGAAGTACGTTCGAATGCCAAGTGCAGCCGTGATAAGCCGCTGTCATCAGCAAAAGATAGATCCGCGGCAGATGACCGGCCCAATGTCATACGATCGTTCTCGAGCGGCACATAGCGCTTCTTGCCATCTGGCGTGTAGATCAGCAACTCCGGCATGGGTCTATCTTGCCATCTTCCGTCAAGCGCGCGATACAATTTCGAACAATCAAATGAACGGCAAACGATTGGAGGGAAAGATCGCGCTGATCACAGGCGCGAGTCGCGGGCTGGGCCGATCGATGGCGGTTGCGCTCGCAAAGGAAGGAGCGAAGTTGGCATTGGTCGCGCGTGACCGCGATCGATTGGAGCTCGTAGCCGGCGAGGTGATTACGGCCGGAGGAGACGGACGAGTTTTCATTGCGGATGTCAGCAGTGAGGAAGAGGTTGCATCACTCGCTGCAAAGGTCGGTGAAGACGTCGGGCCAGTGAATATTCTCATTAACAACGCCGGAATCAACATCCGCAAGAAGCTCGTCGACTTCACCCTGAACGAATGGAAAAGCGTCGTCGACACGAACCTGACTAGCGTTTTTCTGATGTGCCGCGCTTTCATTCTGCATATGGTGGGAAAGAGATACGGCCGCATTCTCAATCTTGCCTCAATCATGTCGCATGTCTCGCTTCCGGAACGATCGGCTTACTCGGCGAGCAAGACGGCGTTGCTTGGTTTGACGCGCGCCCTTGCGTTAGAACTTGCGCCCGAGGCGATTACAGTGAATGCCATCAGCCCCGGTCCTTTCGGAACCGAGATGAACCAGAAGATCATCGACACGCCCGAACTGAACGCGCAGTTTCTGGCTTCGATTCCGCTCGGCCGTTGGGGCAAGGTTGAGGAGATCGGCGGGCTTGCTGCATTCCTCTGCTCCGATGAGGCCGGCTTCATTACCGGCACAGACATCGTGATCGATGGAGGATGGCTTGCGCGTTAGAGTCGCTCTTCTGTGCTTCGCGGTTTTTGGAGCCGCTTGTCAACGAAGTACGGAAAAGCAAATCGCCGTTATTCCCAAGGCGACCTCCAGTGTTTTCTGGCAATCCGTACAGGCGGGCGCGATCGCGGCCGGGCGTCAGTTTCACCTACACATCATCTGGAACGGGCCTCCGCTCGAAACCAATTACAGCCGGCAGATCGAGATCCTGGACTCGATGATTGCTCGTCACGTGGACGGCATTGCCGTCGCTGCTGCCGAACGGGATGCCCTCTCCAATTCACTGGACCGCGCCGCGAGGGAAGGCATTCCGGTGACGGTCTTCGATTCCGGGGTTAGTTCGACCCAATACATGACTTATCTGGCGACGAACAACTTCGAGGCGGGGCAGCTCGGGGCGCGAAAGCTAGGTCAGCTCCTGCATGGGAAGGGAACCGTCGGAGAAGTGATGCACGCACCCGGGAGCGTTTCGACCATGGACCGCGAGCACGGCTTCGACGATGTGATGAGCCGCGAGTTTCCGTTCATTCACTTGGTTGGCAAGCAATACTCGATGTCGGATCGCGCGCGCGCATTACAGGTGACCGAAGACATTCTCACCGCCAACCCCAAACTGGATGGCTTGTTCGCTTCTTCCGAGCCAAGCTCGGTCGGTGCATCGCGAGCCGTCAAAGTTCGCGGACTGACCGGGCGAATCCGTTTAGTCGCTTTCGATTCCAGTTCGGATTTGATCGACGACTTGCAAGCCGGCGTGATCGACGCGTTAGTTGCGCAAGATCCGTTTCGGATCGGATTCGAAGCGGTTCAGACACTTGCGCGTAAGTTGAGTGGAGGTGAAAATCCCAAGAATATACAGTTGCCCGCAGTGGTGATTACAAAGGCCGACCTCAGTAGACCGGAGATTCACGCTCTCCTTTTTCCGGATTTGCGGAAATATCTTGCAAACCCTTAGCGAGCGCTTCCGCCGCGGCGCAGCAATCTTCACGGGATACATCGTAATGCGTGACCGCACGCATTTCGCGCGAGCTGATGCCGTTGAGCAGCACACCGTTTCGCTTTAGTTGAGACGCAATTTGTTCTGGCGTGAAACCAGTTCCAGTAATGTCGAAGATGACGATGTTGGTTTCAACGCTCTCGAGATTCACGGTGATACCCGGTAGTCCAGCGATTGCTGCGGCGAGAACTCGCGCATTCTCGTGATCGCTGCGGAGCTCGGCCGGATGTTCCTCGAGAGCAATCAATCCGGCCGCTGCGAGCACACCTGCCTGGCGCATGCCGCCTCCCAGACGTTTGCGATAGAGTCTCGCCCGCGCGATATCGCTTGCCGTCCCTGCGAGTATGGATCCCACCGGCGCACCGAGCGCTTTGGATAGGCAGAACATCACAGAATCCGTGTTCCGCACGACACGCTCAACCGGAACACGCAACGCTTCAGCAGCGTTGAAAACGCGCGCCCCGTCCATGTGTACCTTGAGATTGCGCCGGTGCGCCTGTTCGCAAATCTCGTCGATGTCATCGAGTGCGTACACGCGCCCGCCTAGCATGTTGTGCGTGTTCTCGATGGAGATGCATGCTGTGGGCGCGTTGTGCGGGCCGAACGTGCGCAGAGCGGAATGAAAGTGCTCCCATTTCGGCGCTTCGGGGGACGCGGAGACGGTCCGGATCAGGCACCCCGAAAACCAGGCGATCATGGAAAGCTCCCAATCGAGCAGATGCGCGCGAGCGTCGCAGATCACCTCCTGCCCGTGTTCGGTGTGCAGTTTAATCGCGATCGTATTACCCATGGTGCCGGTGGGAACGAAAAGCGCTGCTTCCTTGCCGGTGACCTCTGCGGCGCGCTGCTCGAGCCGATTGACGGTTGGATCTTCTCCGTAAACGTCATCGCCGACTTCGGCTTCAGCCATCGCGCGGCGCATGGCGGCGGTTGGCCGCGTAACAGTGTCGCTGCGAAGGTCGATCCATTTCATGAGGCGAGGAACTCCTGCATGATCTCGTTAGACATCATCACACCGCGACTGGTCAAGCGGAGACGTGGTTGCTCCCACTGCAGAAAGCCTTGGTGAACGAATCGATGGATCAGCGCGCCGTGCTGCGTCCAATCTGCATCATCCAGTTCGATTCCATTCTGGAGCCGCAGCCCGACGAAGAACTTCTCTTCAAGCGCGTTTGCTGTTGTTTCACCCTCCCTCGCAAATGGGCTTTGGTGGACGTAGTCCTCCGCGCCTTCGACGTTTTGCCAACGTCGCGTTCCGTCGAATGAATGCGCGTCAGCGCCGAAGCCGAGATACGGTTCGCGCCGCCAATATTTAAGGTTGTGCGCGGACTCCCGCCCTTCGCGCGCGAAATTCGAGATCTCGTAACGATGAAGGCCAATTCGCGCCAGGCGATCGGCCGCTTCCT
>JAVHMZ010090571.1:0-59954 GCA_034782995.1 Amazona versicolor | reverse complement strand
GTTTTTCCATCATAGTTGGTTGCGGTTGTCCCTGCGCGAGGAGCGCAGCGACTTCGTTCGGCGTCTGGTAAGCAAGCGCGCTGTGAGGGCGTGCTTGGTTGTAATCGGATCGCCAGGCTTGAATTTGGGTTCTTGCCTTGGCTAGGTTCAGAAACCAGTTCGCGTTCAGGCATTCATCTCGGAGCCGGCCATTGAAGGATTCGATGTGTCCGTTCTGCATGGGACGACCCGGCTCGATGTAGCGCAGCAACACGCAATGCTCTTCACACCAGGAACGGACGGATCGGCAGACAAACTCAGGCCCGTGATCGACGTGGATTTCTTGGGGTACGCCACGCGTGTCGGCGAGTTGTTGAAGGACTCGGACGACGCGGAGGCCCGGCAGGCTTGTGTCTGCTTCGACGGCCAGACACTCTCGCGTGTATTCGTCGATGATCGTCAGCACGCGAAACGGGCGGCCGAGTGCCAAGGTGTCACTGACAAAGTCCATGGCCCAACGCTGGTTTGCCCGGTCGAGGCGTGTCGTCGCGGCGGTGGCAAGCCGCTGCCCACTGTGCCTACGCTTGCGTCTGCGCATGGCCAGCCCGAGTTCTCGAACATCCGGTAAACCCGCTTGTGGTTAATAGTCCGCCCTTCCCGGCGAAGCAGGGCGGTCAGCCTTCGGTAGCCGAATCGCTGTCGTTCCCGCGCTAGTTCCTGCAGCCGTTCTTCATCGTCGTCGTCGGTTTTGCCTTGCAATTTCCTGCGCTGTGTCGAGCGTGCCAATTGTGTCAACCTGCAAGCGCGGCGTTCGCTCATTCCATGCTGGTTCCGAGCGACTGCCACCGCGGCCCGCTTGCTCGCAGGTTCTAGAAGTTTTTTGAAAGCAGATCTTTCAGCACAACATTGTCGAGCGTCAGATCCGCCACGACCCGCTTCAGCTTGGCGTTCTCCTCCTCCAACCGCTTCAGCTTCTGTACGTCGCTCGCTGCCATGCCGCCGTACTTTGCCTTCCAGTTGTAGAAAGTAGCCTCGCTGATCCCGTTCTGCCGGCACACTTCCACCGTCTTCATGCCCGCCTCGCTCTGCTTCAAGATCGCTACGATCTGCTCTTCCGTGAACCTTGCTCGTTTCATTAGTCTCCCTTTCGGCGACCTCCGGCCGCGCGGAAAACTCTTTTCTCATACGGTCCCGTTCACTGGGGCAACGTCACAGCGTCTGTTGAGGAATAATTACCGTGCTCGGGAGTTTAGCTTGCATGATTGATCAATTGTGCTCGATTATCCACATGCTGCCAAGCTACTACTTACGGCTCGCGCCTACGTTCGTTCCGTTGCTAATCGCAAGCGCGCAATGAGCAGCAACCCTGATTAACTCTCACTGAAATCACCCGTGCGGGCAATGGCGCGAGGAGATCAATCGCTAAACTTACGCAGCAATCTTCTTGTGCAAGTTAAGCCGAGCAGGCCGCTAAGGACGAGGTAGAGGTTAACGGGTTCAGGTGCAGCGATCAGATCGTTCAATGCCAAGTTTGCGATCAGTGCGTCGGTGGAGGTCGTCGGGTGGCGGCGAGTGTCCCAAAATAAGTACTCATTTGGATTGATACCAGCTTTTCCTTGTGCCGGGTCCACGATGTTGGTAAAGCCATATGCAGCGGGGTTGGCATCAATCCGGCTGAACAGAGCGCTCACGTTGACGCCAATCACATCAATGCCGGACTCATTCAACCGGCGCAGATCGACGCTCCATTGTTGATTGAAGACCCCTGCGGGTCCCATTGCCCCCGGAAGATCGAACCACAAAAATGTCTTTGCGCCATTAGCAGCTAGCGCCACAATGTTCCCGTACAGAGCGTCTGCGGACGCCGCAGGATTGTTACCAGCATTCAGCAAGTCGTTAGCTCCGCCCCAAACCACGTAAAGCGCGGCCGGAAGTGCACCAGGCGGATACGAACCTAAGAACTGGCCCACCTGATTCGAGATGTCATTCGGCTGAGCAGAACCGGTTGTGGCGCCTCCAAAAGCATAATTGGTGCCGCCAGCGAGAGAGGGGGCAGCATTTGGAATCCTCGAAAGAGCCGAAAACTGGTCTACCCAGTTTCCAATCGGACCATTGGTGGCTGGAAAAGTCGTAGGTCCATCCGTAAATCTTCCAGACCAGTAATTGGTTCCGAAAGAGCCCAGAGTTTGGCTACCCGTTGACAGATAGGAATTGCCAACGTCAGACAAGCTGTCTCCGAATATGACCAGCTGGTTGAATTCGTTTAGAGAGGCCGGAAGCGCGGATTGCGTCGCCGCACTGATGCATAATCCACTGAACAAGACGAGTTTCAGGCGCATATGCCTCCGTTATAGCAGCTAAAAGAGCGCGAATACTTTGATCAACTCATAAGACCCAAAATGCCTCTGCGCCTAGTGGGCGTTAGTGCCTGAGATCACTGTGGAGTCACGTGGATCAGGGCACCCGGACTGGCATCTTCCAGTAGCCAGAGCGAGCCATCTGGTCCTTCCTCTACGTCGCGCAGGCGGTGGCCGACGTTCCAGCGTTCAGCCGTCTTAGCACCGCCGTGCCCATCGAAGATAATTCGGTTGAGAGACATCGTTACGAGTCCCGATACGAAGCCACTGCCGTTCCATTGAGGGAACGTCTGGGTACCCTTATAGAACATCAGATTGCCCGGCGCAATCACCGGAACCCAATAGATTACCGGCTTGGTCAGGTCGGGCCGAGTGTCAGGCTTGGGGATTGGCACGCCGTTATAGTTATTTCCGTACGAGACAAGCGGCCAGCCATAATTCTTGCCAGGTTCGATCAGGTTCAGTTCGTCTCCGCCGTTTGGACCATGCTCTACTTCCCACAGTTCGCCGCTAGGAGAAAACGCCAATCCATAGGGAGTACGAACGCCGCTGGCCCAGGTCTCCGCAGGCGTTAGATTTGTGTCGGGGAAAGTGTAGGTGCTTACCACTGGTGCGGTTTTGGCAGCTTCCGTGTCTTTCGGCGGATCAATCAAAGGAACGGTCTGAGCGCCCTTCTCCCCATAGGCGGGATTGCCTCGAGCCGGTTTGCCGTCCAACGTTAAGCGCAGAATTTTACCTTCAGGCTGGTTTGGATCCTGGGCGGGCGTGAAGCGTTGGCGTTCACCAACGGCAAGAAAAAGATACTTTCCGTCAGGAGAAAACGCAATCTGCGCGCCTTCCTGGCCACCCTTACCCTTAGGCATCTGGCGCCATAACACTTTCAAGTTTTCAAGACTGGCTGAGGTGTCGGTAAGGCTCAGCTTTGCGCGGGCCAGTGCAAGACCGCCGCCATAGTCACCGGGCTCGGCGTAGGTGAGATAGATGTCGTGGTCTTTGGCGTAATGAGGCGAGAGAAAAACGCCATGCATGCCGTTCTGGCCTTGAAAATAGACTGCGGGAGTGTTGCCCACCGGGATCTTCTCACCCTGCTGAGACACCACCCAGAGGGCGCCGGGCTTCTCAGTGATCAGCATCCGGCCATCCGGCAGGAATGCGAGCCGCCACGGCAGCTTGAAGGTAGCCACCGAGTTCATGGTGAAGGGCAGATGAGCCTCGGGCGGCTGTTCGCCGGCATTTACCTGGGCCCAAACGGCTACCGACGCAAGGGTCAAGAGCAACGCTGATTGTGCAAATTGATTTATCATTTGTTCTTCTGGCAACTGACATGCCGCGGCTTGGTGTTACTGTCGCAAGCTATCTGGGGATGGGGATTGAAAGGACCTTTCCTGTGGCGCGCTCGGTGACCCACAGCACATCTCCCGCGGGTTCGACTCCGGTTGGTGTCTGGAGTCCTTCCTTCAACACTCTGACGCTGGCTTTGTCGCCGTTGATTGTGATCTCAGAGATCTTGCCGCTCCGGTTTTCAGCAACGAATAGCCTTCCGTTTGCCGCACGCATACCATCGGGTCCTCCGACAGGCTGGTCCGGCGAGATCTCCGCAGGCTCTCCGGCTTTACCGGAACCGTCGAGCGGGATGCGGTAGATGTGATTCGTTATCACGTTGTTCACGTAGAGCGTGCCGTTCAAGAACGTGATGCCATCGATGCCTTTCAGCAATGGATTCTCCAGAAACATCTCTGCGGTGGAAGACCCGGCCGCAAGTTTGAAAATCTTGGCGTTCGAGGTATCCGTGATGTAGAGCGCCTTGTCCGGCCCTATCGAAAAGTCGTTGCACACGTTGTTGTCGCCCGGTAGATTCCAACGGATCTTTGGCGCACCAGTGGAAAGATTGAATCCTCTCAGGGCGGTGTGCCGCTGGGACGGAGTAGTGTTTGGTACCGGAGTCAACTGGCATGTCCATAAGGTGTTGGTGGATGTATCCGCCAGCATGCCGAAGAAGAATGTGCCAGGTCCCTCGGCGCTAGCGTCGATAAACTTCTCCGCGGTAGACGAGCCGGAGCGCACTTTGTAGACAAAGGGAGTGCTGGCGCTGCCGACGATTAATGCGCCTCCGTTCGCGACGGTCAGACTTTCCGGTTGCGATTTTGCGTCTGCAATCAGAATGTCAGTCGCGAACGCAAGATTCGTAAGGCAGAATGCGAGGGCGGAAGAAGCGGCGAATCGAGCAATCACAGTAGTCATCATCAGATCTCCTCGAGGGTATGGCGCGTGCTGCAAATCATCTGTTCAGGCAAATGTAGCAGCCGGGAAGAAACGAACCGAAGCTCAGCCCAGTATCGTATAGACGCGTGTTTTTCGAAGTAGCTCGCTTACTTGGCGCAAGTCCAATAAAAGACTAACCGTTGCTTCCACTGTTTTTTCGTCGTATCAACCCTGGTCCAAGGAGTTTCTGGACCGCAAGGAGGGATCCATCCTGGTGCCGCAAGCAGTCCTCAAAGAGCATCGATTCGATACGCACATGACCGTGAAAATTTCCAACATGGATCAGTGCCGTCAGACTCCTCCGGTCTATCGATAGACATCCGATGGGCCGAAACCTATCCTCAATCGATCAGCACACGTCAAATGAGTTCGCGTATTCGATCTTTGGCAACGACGGCGGCAATCTTTTGCCAGTCTTTTGTTCCTTTCGCCAGGGACTCCGCAAAATGTACGGCTTGGGTGGTTTTGATGCGCGCAGGAAGTGGCGGTTCATTCGGATCGACAAGGCACTCGATCAGAACAGGCCCGGGCATCGCAAGTGCCTGCTCGAACGTGTCGCCGCAGTCCGCCTGGGAGGCCACCGTGAACGCAGCAAGTCCGAAGCCTCGGGAGACTGCCGCAAAATCGATCGGCTGCAGACCTGTTACGTATTCAGGATTTCCGAGGAAAACCATCTGCTCCCACTTGATCTGTCCTAACTCATCGTTCTTGATTACAAAGATTTTGATCGGCAGCTTGTATTTCACACAAGTGGCGAGTTCGCCGAGGAGCATGGTTAAACCTCCGTCGCCAACGATGCAGATAACGGAACGGTCCGGGAATGCGACTTGCGCACCGATGGCATAGGGTAAGGCGCAGGCCATGGTGGCAAGAGTTCCAGAGCAGGTATGCATGGCGCCTTCCAGGGACGGGACGTAGCGTGCCCACCATGTGGTATTCGTACCTGAATCACCGGTAACAATCGCACGAGCCGGAACGCGCTTCCCCAATTCATAGCCGACGCACTGCGGCTTCATGGGCGAATCGGTATTCGTACCTCGTTCGCGCAGAAGCTCGTTCCAATCCTTCATCCGTTCTTGCGCCTTTTCAAGAAAGGACTTGCTCTTCTGCTTAAGCAAGGGAGCGAGCGCAGCGAGTGTGGCTGCGCTATCGCCAACCAGAGCCACGTCTACCGGATAACGCAGCGAGATACGTACCGGATCGATGTCGATTTGCACACACTTGGCGCGCCCGGGTTTTGGATAGAACTCGATGTATGGCAAACTCGAACCAACAATGAGGAGCGTGTCGCATTCATCCATGGCTTCTTCTGAGGGGGCGGTCCCCAGCAGACCCAGCCCGCCCGTGGTGTACGGGCTGTCGTCGGGGACGCAGGATTTGCCGAGAAGCGCCTTGATGATGGGTGCGCCGAGTTGCTCGGCTATCGATTCCAAGTGGTTGCGTGCGCCAATTGCGCCGCGGCCCGCCAGAATCGCGACTCGCTTTCCGGCATTCAGGATGTCGGCTGCCTCCTGCAATTCGTGGAGCTGCGGTATACGGGCGCCGATTGCGAATTCATTTGAGACATGATGCGGCTTGTTGCGCATCGAGCGCATGTCTGCTTTCACGTCCTGGTCCTGAACGTCGGTTGGAATGGTGATATGCGAAACGCCCTTTCGCGCCAGAGCGGTTCGGATGGCCAGTTCTGTAATGTTTTCTGCCGCGGCAGCTCCCATGATGCGCTCGTTGTAGACACTGACATCCATGAACAACTTGTCCAGGGCGACATCCTGCTGGGTGTGCGTACCGATGAGATCGTGAAATTGTAAGCCAGTGATTGCAAGCACCGGTTGACCGTCGAGTTTGGCGTCGTAGAGGCCATTGAGTAAGTGAATTCCGCCAGGCCCAGACGTAGCGAGACAGACGCCAAGCCGGCCGGTCACTTTTGCGTAGCCGCATGCCGCCAAGGCTGCCGCTTCTTCGTGACGGGTTTGAATGAAGGTAATTTTGTCCTGCTGCTTGCGTAGCGCTTCGATGACACCGTTGATTCCATCACCTGGGATCCCGAATATGTGAGTTACTCCCCAATTCAGTAGCGTTTGTACGATGACGTCGCCCGTGGTTGCCATAAAAAAGAACTTCTCCGGTGAGACGGAAGGCAAATTTAGAATTGACGGACGTTTGAAGGAGCGAGCCAAGACCAGGGCCGATGCTGTAAAGGGTGACATTGGGACGCGGAGAACTCGTTGCGCTCATGCCGGTTTCACGGCCAGATACCAGCAGTTGGACCACTTGCTTGATGACGAAAGGCGTGGGATCTACAGTTCAGATTCGGAGACGGTCCCCTCGGGTGCTCCGGCCTCGTAGAACCAGTTAGTCCGGCGGCATCCGACGCAACTCTTTACGTGCGGAAGTTAGACTTTGCCGGGCTGCGATTTGTACTTACTTCGTGTAAAACTCAGGCGAGTAGTTCGACGAACAACTACGACGGCGCTCCACAGGTCGTGCGGTCGTCAGGGCCTGAGATGTCGGGCTCGCATGCCGATGAGGCCGAACAACGGACAGTTAGTAAGTGGTGCCCGGGGCGGGACTTGAACCCGCACTCGCCTTGCGGCGAAAAGGATTTAAAGTCCTTTGCGTCTGCCGATTTCGCCACCCGGGCTCAAGCAAATCAGAGTTCTTACTGTGGCTCCAGCGACTTCTCGCTATCTACTGTGGGGAGATATGCGGGTAATTTTCGCCACTTCATCATATTCATGCGCTCAAACGCAAGCTCCATGCGCTCAGGCGATGGATGGACATATCGCTGAGAGACGGTGACGGATGAATGCCTCATAAGCCTCATAATAGTAAACGCGTCGGCCCCTGATTCAAGCACTAACCGATCTTAGGAATCGGTGGATTCGCTCATGAATGAGCCGCTAAAATGATCGATTCGTGATCCCATTGTTCATCTGAGAAATCCCCAAAGGGCGCGAACATCAAGGCTTTCAAGTCTTTGGCGTACCAGTAGTTGTGCAGTGATCAGATCGCCCCAGCCGATAATTTTTGCCGAACCCTTTACTGACGTGCTTATGATTTGCTGCAACCGTTGGCTGCTTTCGCCTGTTTGAACTGTCAGCTAAATTGAAAGCAATGTAGAGGTTCCCTGCGCAGGGCAGCGGACCAAACGGGTGTTTGAAGTTCGGCACACTCCGTTGCGGCAAGCCTATGGATGTTCATTTGCCGGTATCGAGATCGCCGGCAACTCGGGTTTCGACTTCGACGAAACCACCAGAAAGCCAACGATACTTCACTCGAACATAGCCTTCTGAGCAACAATCGCCGAGACGCCTTCGTGTGTCCGCAAAATCGAGAAGCAGGGTATTGCGCTTGATCGCCACCCTTAGTAATCCACCGTCTGCGCGTGAACCGCTTTGAAGCCTGGCTAGTAGCGTTGGCGAGCCGTTTAACAAAGTGAACACATACAAATAGTGCCAGTTTGCCGTTCCACCGGTACTAAAAAGAACGTCTACCGCCGCCTCGTCTCGACCATCACCGTTGAGATCGCCATACGTGACCGACCCGACTTCGACGTATCCTTCCGGAGAGAGATCGTGCCGAGCGTCCTTAACCCGAAGTGTTGATCTCGGCGTTCCTTCCAGCCATTCCCACGTTTCCGGCACATCACGCGAGGATTCATCCCACGGATAATCGAAATTCCTGAAATCCACTTTGTTGATTCTGGTCGCGGCAGTCAGGGCGGTGGCTAGAACAATCAGAAGCAAGGAAGTTCTACGCAGGAGCGCCACTCCGCCATTCTAACGACGAGATCAAAGCTGCGGATGGAGCAGAGCCTGCGCTTGGTGTATTACATACTGAAGCGGGAACAAGGGCTCCGCCCACTCACCGAGCATTTTACTCCGGCCATCCAGCCCTCGCTTCGCTCCAAACAGGTTTCTTGAAGAAGCCGAGCACTTCTTAAACAACCGAGATGTCAGCACCGCTTCAATGCGACCCTGAAAGCCGATTTCGCCACCCGGGCTCGAGCGCCTGAAGAGCGCCTTCCAAGACCCTCATTGTAGCCGTGGGGTCTATAAATCGATGGCGCAGGCACAGAGATTTAGGTAGAGAAGCATTGCCTATTAGCCTTCAGTGTGAAAAAAGCGGAAAAAGGCCACTTTTTGGGCTTTTTTTCTTTACAAGTGCCGCTCGACCCCCGTATGATCGAGGTGACCAAGGAGACTGTGAAACATTTTCTTGGATTCTGTTTTATGGGAGTTTTGAATGGCTGAAGTGAAGCGGATGACACAGACCGCTATCGTGCGTGAACTAGCGGAGACAACGGGTGTGAATAACCGTGTTGCAAAGCACTTCATGGAGTCGCTGGCCGATTTGGCCGTACGTGAAACCAAGAAAAACGGACTGTTCATTTTGCCGGGGATTGGGCGCCTCGTGCGGGCGGAGCGTAAAGCTCGAACCGGACGCAATCCGGCGACTGGTGAGTCGATCAAAATTCCGGCAAAGCGGGTGGTGAAGTTCCGTGTCGCGAAGTCAGTAAAGGACGCAATCGTCCCGCCCAAGAAGACAGCTAGCAAGTAATTCGTCCGGGTCGACGGATTCAGGTCGAACACGAGCCGTACTAAGCAGCAGAAGGCGGAATGTGAGGGCCGTGAATTAAACTTGGCTTTTGTCTTTGGCGGCGCCCGTCGAAGCTTCTTCGTCTTCAGACTTGATGGCACCCTTAAAGTGGCGAATGCCCTCGCCTAAACCCTTCGCCAGTTCTGGAATCTTCTTGCCCCCAAACAGCAGGACCAGGACGACGATGATGACAAGAAGTTCAGTGGGACCAATTGATCGGAGCATTCTAGCTCTCCCTTGATCCCCAGTGTAACGCCTTGCCGGGATGTGATCGCGGATATTAGGCTGAGAACAGTAATGTCAAACCTGTTCTGCCATCTGCTGCGGCGAAGATCACTGCTCGGGCTGTTTGTTGCTGCGTTTCTGCTAGCGGTATGCGCTTGCACTCCTACAACAGCCAAGCGGTCGCCGGCGAAGCAGTACCGATTGGCAGGACGGGTTGTTTCGGTAAATTTGAAGGCAAGAACCGCCTCGATCGACGCGGCTGCGATCCCCAACTACATGGAGGCAATGACGATGGACTATCCCATCGCGGCAGAAGCCAAGATTGATCGCTTGCGCGCGGGCGAGCAGATCGAGGGCACGCTTGATGTCTTTGATTCCGGCGATTACGTATTGCACGACATTCATCCAGCTCAGGCGTCAAAGTAGCTATCTGGAGTTCTCTCGAAGCCTTAATCGCCCGTTGGCTGGTGATCCTTATACGTATTCCGTGCTTTCGCGCTTCGAAGCTCTCGACGCAGCCACCATTCCACCGCTAGCGTATTGATTGAAAAACCAATCCAGAACGCAGGGCCGAAAAATTGCTCCGGCTGCAATCCAGTGACTCGACTGGTAGCAAAAAAGAATCCCATCACCGGTCTTGTCGTAGCTATGCCGAGCAGCACTGCAATGGATCGTATCCAGGATCGTCGTGCGACCTCGTGTTCGTTCTCCCGATCTTGCAGATAAGCGCGCCATAACCAATACAGAAACAGGCTGTTGAACAGAACAACTGCGAACTGTTCGACAGAGCCTCCAACCGCGAAACTGCTCATCGCATAAGCGGTAATGCCTACTACTGTTCCGACTACCAGCAGGATTGGCTTCACCCAGGAAATGTCCTTTCGCAGCAGGACGAACGGGACTAACAAAACGAATACGAGAGCCGGCAGGATATGTGCGTATGTCAAGCCCCGGTGCATCTCGAAACCCTGATCGAGCGCTACCATTTGGGGCGGGCCGGACCTGCTCTGATTTGCGAGAACATACAACCGACGCAGAACAACGGCCACTGCAACCAGCACCGAAATACTGAATGACAATAATAGTGAGGGCGAGCGCCGATCGAATGCGGGTGAGTTCATCGATACTTCCCTTTTGAAAATCATTGTACTCTCTGTCAAATGAACCCTGGGCAGACACAGAGCCATATGGCGAATGACGAATGTAGACGCCCATACGACCTGCGCAAACGCCAGGAGACCTCTGAACGCAATCGCTCCGCCGTCGTCAAGTCGGCAAGGGCGATTCTCGAGCGTCAGGGATTTCTGCACTTCACGATGGCAGCAATAGCCCAAGAGAGTGGGTTGACGCGTCAAACTGTTCACAACCTGTTCGGCGCCAAGGTGGATTTGATCGAAGCACTGTTTGATGACCTTGCTGACCGCGCCGGAATGCGGAATATGCAGGTCATCATGCAGTTGTCAGACCCGGCCCGGATGATCCGGGAGTACCTGCGGCTGATGATCAGGTTATGGTCGAAGGATCGCCTGTTGATCCGTCGCATTCAAGGATTGCGCGCGATCGATCCTGAACTCGGCGAAGCGTTGAATCGTCGTGATAAGCGGAAGAAAATGGCGATTGGAAGGATCGTGGACGCGATCGAGAAGCAACGCGTTCCTGACGTCAGCGCTGAGGAGCGGCAGTATTACCTAAGTATTCTCTCGGCGTTCACATCGTTCGAGGTTTTTGAACAGTTGGCTAAAAGCCTGACGTCTGAAAGGGCTATCACTGAGGCCGTGGTCTATGCAGTGGGGCGGGCGCTCAATCTCGATCTTTTGGACGCCGCTGACTGACGCCGTCAGCACTCAGGGATGGCGAGCCGAATCCAATAACCGCAACACTCGCTGCCTGGCCTCCAGCTTGGTCCGGTCCGGCTTGCGTTTTAGCAAGTCCTCAAACGACGATGCGTATTCAGCCGCCACATCGCTCCAACGCCTGATGTGTTCCGTTGTTCGCAACCCATGAGCGAACGCTCGTTCAAGGGCACCGGGAAGCTCCTCAAACCCGTTCACCAGTTGCAGGTTGGGATTGTTGATTGCGTACGAGACTTCGCGGTTCACTTCGCTATTTATCGCAATTACCGGCTTGCCCAACGCCAGCGCATCCACGATCGGTAGCCCGAACCCTTCATAAAAGCTGGGGTAGATCAGCGCTCTTGCCCGCACCAGCAGCTCCCTCATGTGACCTTGCGTCAGATTCCCACTCACGTGCCACTGCACACTCTCGGGCAAGTTCCTGCCCGGAAGTTCGCCACCGATGACAATTACGGGCCCCGCGTTGTCCAAGTGTTCCAGCGTTTCTTCTACACCCTTATGCGCGAAGCGATTGCCCATGACCAGCACGTGTTCGCCTCGAAGCCTCTCGGCTGCGCTGAGTCCGAAATTTGTGCCGTGATGAATCGTCGGCATATCAAGCTCCAGTTGGAAGAAGGCCTGGAAGTCGGACCGGGAAAACTCACTGATCGTGTACACCCGATCGGCTAGCAACGCCGACTCCCGGAAGATTGTTGTCCGGTCCACCGATGCCAGGTAATCGCATCGAAGGGCAATGATGTCTTGCAGCACAAAGGCCAGCCGCGGAGAAAGCCGACTTACTCTCCGGAACTCAGCCCAGGTAAAAAATTGATTTGGTTTGAACGCCAGGTCGAATAAGCGCTCGGGCTGGGTCTGCTCGTGGAACAAGCGGTAGCCGTTCAGCTCCGGAAAAGAGCTTCGGCCTTCCCGCGAAAGCCCGACGAACAGATCGCAAGTGTCGGCCATCAGCGTGTGGATTTCCCGCAGAAGATTCATCCCGAACTCCGACGTTCCGGAGCGTTCTGCAGTCAGGTGGAACAGGTCGAACAGAATGGTGGGCTTGTGCGGCAGCCGAAGCCTCGAAAACCGCTGCACGGGTGGCAAGTCATAGCGTTGATATTCAGAGATTTTCTTTTCAAACTCCGGATAGCGAACCTGCTCGAGGCTCATCCTTCGTTTGTGCCGCTGCGGATGGCACGTCGGGAATGGCTTATCGCTGAATACGAAGGCTGCATTCGCAACAACTGTGGAGAAGCCGCGTCGATTGACACGGCACGCAAAATCATCCATTTCGTTGTATGCGGCCCCAGGTTCCGGTTCCTCTAAGAATCCGAACCGGTGGAGGATCTCTCCCCGCAGTAACACGCACGATCCGGCAATGGACGGAACTACGCTGAACCGGGGAAGCTCGTTCTGGATCTCCCGCCAGACCTGGAATGCCTGGCCCGGCTCGCTACAAGCTTCGAACGAATCACCCTCGGCAAGATTGGTAGCCAATGAACTAATCTGTTTGATACTGCTCTTTGGAGGGATGGAAAGATAACCGGCGCAGTTACTTAAGGGCAGTACGGCCGCGTGCCGCTCATGTGCGTACAGCACCTCCAGCATCTCCTCTAGAAATCCGCCCGTCACCTCAGTGGCGGTACCCACAATCATCAGGTCGAGGTCTGGTTTACCAAGGGTTGTCCAACCCCAGTTGCAGAGCGATGCAAAGCTGAAACTGCTTTCGCTTCGCGTGTAGACCAACTGCTTCAGACCTGCGGATTCACAGCGCTGCTGTATCGAGTGGCCCTGGGCTTCCTCGTCTGTTACCCCATCGAGCACCACAATGCGGCTCTCCGGCGGAGCGAATTGACGGAGACTTTGCAGACATCGCTCTATGGGGCCCGGCTCGCCAATGACCGGTATGAAGATCGTGACTTCCTCCACCCGTGGCGCGCGCATATTACGCCCGGCGAATTTTGCGGGCGGTCGCCATGACGTCGCGGAGTGGCTTGGTAATCCGCCAGGATGCCGACCTCTCTACGCTCTCGACCAGGAGTTTGTACCGGTCGCGCTCCTCTCGCCAGGATGCAGCGTCGCGGTCGAGCGACTGATATTTCAAAGCAGCCTGACTTTCTGTCTCCTTCGTCCGAAGTTCAGCCTCTTGTCGGCGCTGCTCTTCTTCCTGTCTCCGTCGGGCTTCTTCCGCTCTATGTTGCTCCTGTTCCTCTCTGCGCTTTTCTTCCTCTTGCTTGCGCTGTGCTTCGATGTTGCGCCCATGAATGGCGGCGTCTCGCTCTTGCGTCAGTTCCGACAACTGGCCCAAGAGCACGCCCCGCTCAAACTCTGCATTGTTGCGCTCCGCAGTCAGCTTCGCTACTTGCGCACGTAACAGTGCCGAGGAATCCCGCTTTTCCCGGACGGCGGCGTTCCTTTCCATCGCAACTTGCGCTAGTTCTGCGGCCAATTGCGAGCGTGCAGTCTGAGCCGCCACTAGCTCCAGCTTTAAGGCTGCGACATCGGTCGAATCGGGTAGCGGTTCGTTGTCTCGAAGGTGGTCCGCAGGCGCCTCGAATTGACGCTCCAGGTAAGAAGCACAGAGCAGATAATGGGAACGAATCTGTGACTGGACCTCCGGGGAGGATGTGAAAAGAAGCTCGCACAATTTTGGACTCACCGCATTGTGCTCAGCTTTCCGCACAACACCGAGCCCCGCACCATGATGGAAGGCAAACCGTTCTCCGCAGCGTTCCCGTAGGAACACCCAGAACTGCCATGCCGTTGACCATCCATCTCGCAAATCGATTCGAGGCAGCAGCAGCAGGCCGCCCGCACGCAGTTTCGGGTACCAACCTTCAAATGCGCGGACCAGCGACTCGTAACTGTTGTCACTGCACAATCGAAGCAAGTCAATGGTGCCGTCCGCGAATCGGCCCTGAGCCTCGCTCGCCGTTGCCAGCTCTATATGCGAGATTGCACTGAAAAACTGCCTGTTGGTTGCATCGGCTTCCGCATGAAGAGGGTAGGAAGCGTCGCGGAAGGCGTAGCAGGTGCAATCCACAGCGTGCGCTATTGCGCTCTGACAAGCCCCGAAATACGATTTAAGATCGTCGGTTCCCCAATCCACCAACACCTGGGGGCGGCTCTGCCCGATCAAATCATGAATGAAAGAGAAATGCTCGAGCCAGCTTCCGGCTAGCTTCGTTCCTTTAGGCTTAGTTTGCTCCAATCTCGGAACGAAGATAGGGGCAGGCAGCTCGACCAACACATCTTGCATAGCCTGGGCAGCGGATGTCAGAACTCTATTGTCCTCCGAATGGTGTTTGTCGCAGTTCGTTGTCCCGGGGGCGGAGTACCCGTCATGCGAGCTATGAACGGCTCATTATGCGAAGTAAAGGTGGCTACCGCGTAAGGCGTGTACAGAATTTGGAAGCCGAGTTGGCCTGCTTTCTCGCTTAGTTCATGCGCTAGCATTTGCGGTTCTTGGGTCACCACGCCCAAACCACCCGCTGCCCGAAGGAATGCCCGGCTAACTCCAAAGAATGTGGATGGCAATCGATCAATTTTCCTCACCAGCGAAAGATGATGATCATAGCCGTGTTTGGGATAGCGAATGCCTGCACCCCAATTGACAAAGCTGCTGCTGTCGTGAGGGAATTCATTATTGACCCGATCACCTATCAGGTTCGGTAGGCGGTCGCGTACCAGACCCGAGGCAACTACCTCGTTGCGTGAATCGAGTGACAGGCCTGTCACCAGGCCGTAGCCTTCCCGCAGGCATTGCCCAACGATCTCGTCAAAGAACAGGTGGTTCAGTGCTTCAATTGGAGCGTTAAAGAAGACCAGCACATCCGCTCGAAGATCATCCAGGGTGAAGAGTGTCTCTTCTCCAGAATTGCCGTCCCGTTCGCGAACCCTGACCATCGAGCCTTCAAACCTGTGGTAGAGGCAGATGTCGCGCCCTCCGGCATTCATCAGAATAATCGGAATCTGAAACATGCCGTCCTGGGGACGCACTATCACCGCCACCGCTTTATCTTTAGGTGCCGGATATTTCCATCGTGCTGATAATGGAAACAGCCCCTCCATCACCTCGGCTTGTTTCGCGAACTCCATGGCGTGTTGCCGAGCGATCGCCAGCGTGCTGCTGGAGTAGACCTGCTCCTGCGTTCTCTCCACCGTATTCTGTGATGGCTGCCCGGATTCCCTGCTCCGCGCGTGGCTATGATGCAGCATTTTCGGCAGATGCTGAACTGCCGTTCGCGACAATCTCGCTGTCGCCCGAAGCCAATAGTCCCACTGGCAGAGAAAATCTTCTCGAACTCGAAATTCACCCGTTTCGTCCGCCAGCTTCCGGTCCATGGCCGCGAGACGCCCAATGTAGTTATGTGCCATTAACAGATCGCGATCGAAACCGGACTTGTATACGGGCCCATGCCGGCCGCCTCGCTCATCAACCTCGTCCTGGTCGAAATAAAGAAACCGGCAATCAACGTCACTATGAGTCAGGCGAAGCATCTCTACAAGTGCCGCCCGATGCAGACGATCACCTTCCGGCAAGAACAACAACCAATCGCCGGTCGCGCTTCGAAGACCTTCATTCAGCAACTCTGAGATTGCCCGGCTATCGCCTCTGCCGAACACCGATATGCGGCTCTCCTTCGGTGCGTGACCCTCAACGGCGGCAAGCACGTCGCTTGCGCAAGCATCGTTGGTGATGATAGAAAGCTGCCAATTCTGGTACTGCTGATTCTGGACCGACTGAAGGCTATCGAGCAACAAAGAAGCAGTGCCGGAGGCGACCGCAACCAGGATCGAGATCGTCTGCTGGCACTTACGGAACGGCAACCACGCTTCCATCTCTTCATCCGTCCAGTAAAGCTTTGGCTCCTCCAAGTCGATCCAACGCTGATACGGAGTCATCGGATTTATCTAGCCCCTTTCCCAAGGTGCGGAGGCCAGGTGCATGCGACACAGTGTACCCTAACCGTCATGTCCTGAGACCCGCTTTACGATGGGACAGGATGACCCTCGAGCAAACCGAAGTCCTTGAAAATCATCAATCGAGTTTTGATCCTATAGCGCGCCTCTATCATCGGCTCTGGAACGATTGGTATCTGCCTGCTGCCCGGCCTGCTCTTGGCCGTCTTTTGTTTGACAAAGTTGTTCCGCCCGCGCGGATTCTCGATGTCTGCTGTGGGAGCGGTCATGTGACGCGAGAACTGGTAGCTCACGGCTATCAGGTAACCGGTGTTGATCGTTCCGCTAATCTGCTGGCCCTTGCACGGGATGAAATGCCCGATCAGGATTGGCTTCTACAAGACGTGCGTCACTTGTCTGTAGCGGAACGTTACGACGGGGCTCTCTCCACCTTCGACTCACTGAATCATATTCTTGAACTCGACGAACTCGCCCTGGTATTTCAGGCAGTTCACCGTGCCCTCCATCCGGGGGCGCGTTTTGTGTTTGACATGAATCTGACAGAGGCTTTTCGCGCCGACCTCCGTTCCTGGGCTGTCGATGCGAGCGATTCCGATGTGTCTCTCATTCGCGGATCGTTTGAAGAAGGACGCCAGATCGCGAGAACTCAGCTCATCTGGTTTGAACAAGTGCCGGGAGAAAACTGCTGGCGCCGTGCTGACACCGTCATAGAGGAACGCTGCTATAGCGTTGCGGAAATACAAAGTTTACTAGTGCGAGCCGGCTTTCAGCGGATCGAGGTGGTTGAAGCTGTAGAAGCTGGAATGCAAGCTGATCTCGCCTTCGGCCGGATTTTCGTTTCGGCGCTAGCCTAGTGCGAGAACTGTCTGGTCAGGTGTGGGGGAATACTCGTACATCGATGCCTTCAGCGGAACTGATTAGCCGATCCAGGTCACTGCCGAATGCACGCTCCCACCAGCTTTCGCGTCCCTTATGCCCCACATAGATCTGCGTGATTCCTCGTTCACGCGCCAATCGCAGGACGCCACTCACCGCGTCCTCGGTGGTCAGCTCAACAATTTCCGCATTGTTCTCGCGAGCCAGTGCAACTGCAGCCTTCACACGTTCTCGCTCATTCTCGGACCAGTCGGGGCGATTCAGATGGGCGGCGATCAGTTCTCCATGAAACCGGTCCCGATTGCGCGCAGCGCTCTCTATAATCCGTCCGTAGCTGGTGCGCGGAGACAAGCACACCAGGATTCTTTCCTGTGTGCCCCACGACTGCTGCAGCCCGTTGCGCTCCAGATACGTTTCCAGTTGTTTATCCACGACATCGGCCGCCAAAAGGAGCGCCAACTCGCGCAATTCCGACAGCTGCGTTTGCGAAAGAGCAGCAAAGGCGTTCTCGCCTTCGTCGACCGCGCCCCGGCAATTTTCCGGCGGCAGATCCACCACCACAATCTCGTCGGCTCGCTGCAGAAAACTAAGCGGCACCTCCTGCTTCACAGGCTTTCCGGTAATGGCTTCGACCTGTGGCCGCATCTCCGCGATATATTGCAGATTTACTGACGTAATCACAGAAATACCAGCGTCCAGCAGTTCCTCGACATCCTGCCAACGGCTGGCGTGCCTCGATCCCGCTGGATTGTCGTACGCTAAACCATCTACCAGGCAGACCTTCGGATGCCTCTCCAGAATTGAAGTGAGGTCCATCATCGGCACGCCATCCACTTGCAGCAGCGGAATGATTTCGAGAGTGTGGATCGTTTTTAAGCAGTCCGCATTCAGACGCGGCTGGTTGGCACCCACAATCACGTCTTGACCCCGTTCGTGCCTCCTCCGCCCTTCGTCTAACATGCGGAAGCTTTTTCCCACTCCTGGCGAATAGCCAAGGAAAACCTTCAGGCGCCCTCGCGACTGGTGTTCCTCCTCCGACTCCAGCTGTTGCAGTAGCTGTTCCGGGGTCGGTTTGCGCTCTTCAATTACTGGCACGTTTCTATTATCCGCCTTTCAGGGCGATCATTTCTCCTTCTCGCGGTCCATACGCTTTCGTATTTCATCGCGCAAATTCAAGTTACGCACCAGACGCAACAGGTAGTTGGGATGAACGCCTAGAATTCGTGCGGCGGCTTTGTAATCCCCTCCGCCTTCGGCATAAGCATCCAGGATGGCCTCGCATTTTGCATCCACCACAGTGGTGTGGTAGCTGGCACCCGTTCCATCCCGCCCCGTGACCTCCAAAAGTGACTCTGGTAAGTCCTCTGGCAGTACGACATCATCTACGCCCAACACTACGGCGCGTTCGATCGCGTTCTCCAGCTCGCGCACGTTCCCCGGCCAGTGGTAGCGGCGCATTACGTCTTCCGCTGCCGCCGACAGCGCACTTACGTTGCGCTTGCAACGCTCGGAAGAGCGCCGAAGAAAGTGTGCCGAAAGCAGCGAAATGTCGTCTTTGCGGTCACGTAAAGCCGGCGATTCCAGCTTCACTACGTTCAACCGGAAGAACAAATCCTCGCGGAACCGGCCTTGCCGTACGTCTTCCTCAAGGTCCCGATTCGTGGCGGCGATCAGGCGTATGTCCAGCTGGTGTACCTGCGTACCGCCGACGCGCTCAAACTCGCGTTCCTGTAAGACACGCAGAAGCTTCGCCTGCAAGCTCAAGGCTAGCTCTCCTACCTCATCCAGGAAAATGGTGCCGCCGTCAGCTATCTCAAACCGGCCCCGCTTCATCTGGATAGCGCCCGAGAAAGCGCCTTTCTCGTGGCCGAACATCTCGCTTTCAAACAACTGCTCGCTCATTGCGGCACAGTTGACCGCTACGAAAGGCCGTCCCCGGCGCAAGCTGCTGGCATGGAGCGAGCGCGCAATCAATTCCTTTCCGGTCCCGCTCTCTCCGGTAATTAGAACGGTGGTATCGCGAGGCGCAACACGCTCGATCAGAGCCAATAGCTTTCGAACTGCCGGGCTTTCTCCTACGATGCCCGTGTTGACAGCAAATTCCCGCTGGAGCCTTTCATTCTCCGCTTTCAGGTTTTCGACTTCCTGATATGCCTCGAATCCGACCGCAACCAGGGAAGAGATTGCCGTCAGCGTTTCGAAGTGAATCGCGATCTCGTCCATCCGGCTCTGATCCAGGCGCAAGACCAATGCTCCCCCTAATGCACCGTGATGATAGATGGAGACTCCAATCACGCCCGAAGACTCGTCTGAGAACGTGCCTTCCTCGGCGATACGCGCCAGTGCCTCCTCCAGCGCCGGATCGGGTGCCTGGGCTTGCACCCCATAACCCGCAATGAGAACTTCCAAACGCGCACCCAGCACAATGTAGCTTTCCGCTACCGGGATCAAATCGGCCACCAGCCTCAGCAGCTGTGTTTGCACGATTCTGGTCTGCAGTTCGCCTCCGGCCGAGGCCAGCGCGCGAGATAGAAACACCAGCGAACAGGCGGCCAACAGTACTGGCTTATTCTCGGTACTGGGCGCAGGCTCCGTCGCTGGTTCAGTTCCCGACCGGAACATCAGAATCGTTTTGCCGATGCCGATTTGATCCCGATCCTCTAACCATCGCTCGGCAGAACGAATTCCGTTGATGTACGTACCTGCCGAACTACGCAGGTCGGCTACCAGATATCGCTCTCCCTGTCGTCGGATCTGGCAATGACGCCAGCTAATCTCCGGCTCCGACAAAGTCAGTCCGCAGCGCGTATCGCGTCCGACGATCAAGTCGCCGTCGTTAAGATCGATTCGCTCGCCAACTCGCGGACCGTTGACGACAACCAGCTCCGCTATCATATGGGTTAAAGATACTGACCGTATATCTTACAGCCTGGCGAGACGGCAAGCACACTCAGTAGTCCGCAATCTCCACCAGCATCTCTGCCTTCTCCTCTGTCGGTTCCTGGTCGTTCAAGTATCGCGGATCTAACAACCGGCTACCATCGATATTCCCCATCGCGCTTAGCAGGTTCTCTTTCAAGCGCGGATGCTCCTGCTCGGCTTCGGCCAGGAAGGAGCGAATTCCGTTTCGCACCGTTCGTGTTCTTTGAGAGCATCCGCATGCAACTACCGGCACATTCAGTTGCTGCATGTAAGCCGCCGTCAAATCCTCTGTGACAAACACCAACGGCCGGATCAACCGGAACTCGCGCTTCTTCGACCACGTTACCGGTGGCAGCGCAGCCATGCGCCCGGTATACATCGCATTGCGCAGAAACGACTCGCAAAAATCATCGGCGGTATGCCCCAGCGCGACGACATTGCAATCCAGCATGCGCGCTACTTCATAAACAGCGCGCCGGCGGAAACGACTGCAAAGATCGCAGCCATGCCCGGGCTGCTCCTCCAGCAACCGCAACGACGGCTTGTCCTCCATGTAGGTCCAATCGATGCCCTGCCCGCGTAAATACTCTCCTACCGGCTCGATTGGGCTGAGAAACTTGCCCTGCTCCACTGTGAATGCTCGAATCGAAAACGAGATTGGTGCGCGTTTTTGCAAGAGCACCAGCGCGTGGAGAAGGGTGAGCGAATCCTTGCCGCCCGATATGCCGATTGCGATGCGATCGCCGTCGTGAATCATCGAATAACGGCTGATTGCCTCGCCCGTCTTTCGTAAAATTGCGCGTTCCGCGTGCATCTGGCTCTTCCTAGGGTCTCACTCGCGAATCTGTCAAAATAGAGAAGTCGCCCCACTCGCTATTGCTGTCCCGTGCGATGAAGCTCACCCTTTATCGCCTCTCGCTCATCAAATGGAGCGTCCTGCTTTGAGATTCGTCCGTGGCTGAATATCAGACTCCTGCCCGGGGCAACCCGCCGGCGCTTTCCCTACAATTTGGTTTTTCGTTCGCAGATTTGTACGATCGCGAGGCGCTTGTTCGTCTCGATAGAGCCTTTCTCGACCAGTTGAGCGAGTCGGCCCCTGCCGTTCGCGAGCGTCTGGAAGTTGCTCGCACCGGCACTGTGGCTTTATCGGCCAAGACTCATTCCGAGTTGATGATCGAACTAGCGCCTTACCTGGAGGACTTCCTCGGCGCGCTCTTTGGTATAGAGGGCGAGCTCAGCCGATTGCAGGGGCGCCATCACGAGCTCGCGCCGCTCTACTCCGTCAAGCGCCGATTCGTTCAACGCAGAGCTCTGACCGGGTTCACTGAAGAGCGCGCCACCTCACTCGACGGATTCAAGCTCCGCTCGGAACTCGAATCATTCCTGGAAGAGCCTTTTACCGAGATAGGCTTTGCTACGCATGTCACGCGCTGGCTTGCAGACGAGACTGCCTTCGCGCTTCCGCTCGAACTTGCCGCTTCTTACGCGGCGTGGGCCACGCTGAGTCCGCAGGGGCGCACACGGCACGCCCAGGGTGTGCTGTTCAAGCAGCCGCACAAACTCGACATGCAGCATCTGGTGCACGCTGAGACAGTCGAGGCCAACGGACTTGTACAGATTGAAGCAGACAGCAGACATTGGCGGGTGCGTCAGGGCTTCCAACTCACCGATCCCGGTATAGACCTTACCGGTGCTCTCGACCAAGCCCACTACTGCATCAAGTGTCACAATCAGGGCAAAGATAGCTGCTCCACCGGCCTCAAAGAGAAGGATGGCTCCTTTAAGTCGAGCGTCTTCGGCGTTCCTCTCGCGGGATGTCCCCTGGACGAGAAGATCTCTGAGATGAATGCCGTCAAGGGCATGGGCAATCCGATCGGCGCTTTGGCGGTTGTTACGGTTGACAACCCGATGGCAGCAGGTACCGGGCATCGCATCTGCAATGACTGCATGAAATCCTGCATTTTTCAAAAGCAGGATCCGGTCGACATCCCGCAGGTTGAAACACGCACGCTTAAAGATGTGCTGGAGCTGCCCTGGGGCTTTGAGATCTATAGCCTGCTTACGCGGTGGAACCCTTTGAATTTCGAGCGCCCGTACCCGCTGGCGCCCTCGGGACGCAAGGTATTGGTGGTGGGGCTTGGCCCGGCCGGCTTCACGCTGGCCCATCATCTGATGAATGATGGTCACGCGGTTGTCGCTGTCGATGGTCTGAAAATCGAGCCTTTGGACGCCAGTCTTTCCGGCATCACGGCTATCGGGGAACACGTCCCGTTCCATCCGGTTCGCGACGTAGCTGCACTCTACGAGCGTTTGGATGAACGCCTGCTCGCTGGTTTCGGCGGCGTGGCCGAGTATGGCATCACCGTTCGCTGGAACAAAAACTTTCTGAAGCTTCTGCGCCTTCTGCTGGAGCGCCGCCGCGAGTTCGCCATGTTCGGTGGAGTTCGCTTTGGCGGAACCATGACCGTCGAAAGCGCTTTCGAGATGGGCTTCGATCACATTGCGCTGTGCGCCGGCGCTGGCCGTCCCACGATCATTCCGATGCGCAACGGGCTGGTTCGGGGCGTCCGCCAAGCCTCCGATTTTCTGATGGCGCTGCAGCTTACCGGCGCCGCCAAATACGAGTCGCTCGCGAATCTTCAAATCCGCATGCCCATCGTGGTAATTGGCGGCGGGCTCACCGCCATTGATACGGCGACTGAATCGCTTGCTTATTACGTCGTGCAAGTGGAAAAGTTCCAGGAGCGCTATCGGCAACTGGGCGAGCATGAGGTCCGCGCCTACTGGACCCCCGAAGAGCGCGAAATCGCCGACGAATTTCTCCAGCACGCTCAAGAGATCGCCAACGAACGCTCCGCTGCGCAGCGTGAAGGCCGCGCCCCCAACTTGATCTCGCTCTTACATACGTGGGGTGGCGCCACCATTGCTTACCGGCGCCGCATGATTGATGCGCCTTCCTATACCCTGAACCACGAAGAGATTTCGAAGGCTTTTGAGGAAGGTGTTCGCTTTGCGGAGTGCCTTGCGCCTCAGGAGGTTGAGGTCGATCAATACGGCCATGCGAAGGCGCTTTGTATGGAGCGCCAGGTTTTCAATGAAACGAGCGGTAACGTTATTCCCTCGGGCGAATTCATCACCGTTCCGGCTCGCTGCATCCTGGTGGCCGCCGGCACCCAGCCTAATACTGTGCTCGCGCGCGAAGACGAGGAAAACTTCCGCCTGGACGGGCGCTATTTCCAAGCGATTGATGAGCATGGCAATCGGGTAAAACCCCAGCGCAGTTCGAAGCCCGCTGAGACCCATGTGCTCGTCTCTCGTCAAGCCGACGGTCGAATCGTCAGCTTCTTCGGCGACCTCCATCCATCTTTCTCGGGCAATGTAGTCAAAGCCATGGGCAGTGCGAAGCGGGGCTATCCCGTGCTGTCGCGTGTACTAGCCCGCCAGCCGATCATTGAACCTGCCCCCCACGAACTTCTCAGGCGCCTTAATCGCGACCTTCGGCCCGTTATTGAAGACGTCGTCCGCCTCACTCCAAATATCCTGGAGATCATTGTGCGTGCACCGATTGCCGCGCGCGCCTTCAAACCCGGGCAATTCTACCGGCTTCAGAATTTTGAAGCCCTGGCACCGAAGAGCGACAACACCGTGCTTGCCATGGAAGGACTTGCGCTCACCGGCGCCTCGGTGGACCGTGAGCGCGGGCTGCTTTCTACCATCGTGCTCGAAATGGGTGGCTCGTCCGATCTCTGCACGCTTTTGAAACCGGGTGAACCTGTCATTCTGATGGGCCCGACCGGCGCTCCTACCGAAACACCTGAACAGGAAACCGTGCTGCTCGCCGGTGGCGGCCTTGGCAACGCCGTGCTTTTTTCTATCGGACAAAAGCTGCGGGAGTCGGGCTCGCGCGTGGTCTATTTTGCTGGCTATAAGAAGATCATCGATCGCTACAAGGTCGAAGAGATCGAGAAAGCCGCCGACACCGTGATCTGGGTGTGTGATGAAGCGCCCGGCTTTACGCCCGACCGCAACGGCGACAGCGCCTTCGTGGGCAATATCGTCGAGGCCATGGCTGCCTATGGCCGAGGCGACCTCGGCGAACAGCCCATTCCCCTTCGCTCGGTTGACCGTCTGATCGTCATCGGATCCGACGGAATGATGCGGGCTGTCCAGCAAGCCCGGCACTCAGTTCTCCGGCCATACCTCAAGCCTGATCACCATGCCATCGGGAGCATTAACTCTCCGATGCAATGCATGATGAAGGAGATCTGCGCCCAATGCCTCCAGATGCACAAAGATCCGATTACGGGTGAAGAGACCGTCGTCTTTTCCTGCTTCAATCAGGACCAACCCCTCGATCACGTCGAATTCTCGAGTCTTCGCTCCCGCCTCTCCCAAAACGGAGCGCAAGAGAAGTTAACCAAGCTCTGGATTGATCGCTGCCTGCGGGATTTGGGTGTGCGCCCCGAACCCGTCCTGTCCTGAGCCACTTGCCGGTAGGATAGCTGGATGCGGCTATCTGCTTGCTAGCGCTTCCCTCGGAACGCGGTGCCTTGCATCCAGAGAGCCCCCTCTACATCGGCGCCGACCGACACGTCCGGACCTTCGCTGATCCGGTCCTCGAGTACGTAGATCGGGATGTCGATGTCGCCGCCATACCGTAGCAGTGTTACTGTCAGACGGAATGCCGGCTGGGTAGCGAAGTCTACTGTTTGCACGCGCTTCACCGGGCCGAGAAAACAATAGTCATCCAGCCCGGAAGTTTTTGACTGGATGTGAGACAGCCCGAAATCGCGAGTCGACGGTGGTGAAGTCTTCGGTTCGTTGATCGGAACAAGAATGGCCGCACCTTTGAGCGAGACGTTACCAATCTGTGGATCGCTGATCGTTTTGCCGTACTTGGATACAGCGAGCGAATAGCCAATTCCCGCCAGTGAGATGTCCAGCTCCGCGCCGGGGTGATAGAGTTCCGCACAAAGAGCGTAGTAGGGATCGAAGAAATGAATCTGAGTGTCCCCGATCAGAGCGGTTATGCAGCCTTCCATCGTAAAACTTGATTCGTGTACCTCCACGATGCGAACGCGATGCGCGATGCCTTCGGTTACGGGAAAGGCCGTGTGCAAGTAAGTATCCGATTCGGTAGACACCATCACACCAAGAATGCCTAACCCGTTTTCGCTTGTTTGAATCAGAGTTACTGTGGCGGCTTCAACACCGGCTGGACCGTTCCAACTGCTCCGATGCCGTTTCCCGACAATACTGCCCTTCTCCAGAAGTTGTTTGGCAGCATCTTCGCCGAAATTTCTCAGGACAGCTTCCCAGTGTGTTCCATGTCCCATAGAAGCCCTGCATACTTATCGGCACGGAATGAACAAGACTTAAGGGCAACTCGCGAAATGGCCACTAATTTCAGTGGCTGGGCTTGATTCCCGGGAGAAGTACAAACGGTCGCTCCGCTTGCTGGCGCCGACTGCCGCAGGTGTGTCCGGGAGGCGCTTGGAAGTCCTCCCGACGATCAGCGTCCCGATGGATCGCCAGACGCGTGCCATCGGGTATATATTGCTCCCATGACAACCCGACTACTCCTTCTCGGTACCATCCCTCTCCTGGCGCTCACAAGCTGTGCATCACTCCCTCACGATCCGCAGGAAACCTACATCCTGGTTGCAGCGAACACCCGGATTCCTTACTGGCAGGCAGCACTCGATGGCTTGAACAAAGCGGGATCGGAAATGAAAGTCAGAGTAGCCATGGTTGGTCCTTCCCGCTATGACGAAAAAGCTGAGCGAGAGGATCTTCTAACAGCCATCCACGATAAACCGGCAGGCATCCTCATCTCAGCCGCAGACCCTGACCTGGTGACTTCGGACATCGACTCGGCTTTGCAGCAGGGAATACCAGTGATTACGATCGATTCCGATGCTCCGCAAAGCAAGCGACTATTCTTCGTGGGCTCAGATAATTACAAGATCGGACAAGCGGGTGGCGAACTTCTCGTCAAGCTACTGGGGGGCGAGGGGAACGTCGTGATGTTCACCTATCCTCGGCAAAACAATTTGATCGAGCGGCAGCACGGTTACGAGAGCGCGTTCGAGGGTCATCCCAAGCTGCAGGTAGCTCAGGCGGTCGACGTCCAGGGGGACCCCGCAATTGCCTACAAGACCGCAAAGCAGTTGCTTGGCTCGAAGGCCAAAGTGAATGCTTTTGTGTGTCTTGAGGCGACTGCCTGCCCGCAAGTCGGAGACGTAGTGAACGAAACAAACATGACTGGAAAGGTTACCGTGATGGCAATGGATACAGATCGGAACACGCTCAAGTGGATTCAGCAAGGCGTCATCTCCGGCACCATCGCACAAAAGCCGTATACGATGGCATACCTCGGCGTAAAGCTGCTGGATGACCTGCATCACCATATGCCTACGTCTCTCACTTCCAGCTCTGCGCGGGATTCATTCTCCCGCCTGCCAAGCTTCATCGACACGGGAACGGTAATCGTAGACAAAAAGAACGTGTCCAACTTTATGCAACCGTAGCCCTAACCAAAGCTAGAGAGACGCACGTATATCCGTGAACGTCGGCCATTGCTGGCTCGGCAACGGCACACTGCTCGGCACGCAAAGTCCGAATCGGATTGATGCGTGCGGCTCGCCAGACAAGGACAAACCTAATCGGAAGCGCAACCAATATCACCACCCGTATGACGGCACCAGCGTTCCAGGGGTTGGTAGTCCCACCCAACGTCCGATAACGACGCATAAACGAAAGTCCAAGGCCAAAACCCAAGAGGCCTGACCGGACAAATACCGCGTCAATAAAACCGGGACAGATTCAAAAGCTAACGACACTCCCATCGTTTAGCGATGGAACGATTGTGGTCATGCGGGGGCTGAGACCTGGATCGACGACCGTTGTGCCGCCTTTATAATTTATAAGTGAGGCCTTCACTTGAGACCGGAAAGAGCAGACCAGGTGTCATCACTCTGCCTTGCGGCTCTCAACGGCTCAGTTCAAGCGCACAGCTGGGCTGGATCGGTGTCGTTGTGGAAGGGCACCATGCGTACGCGCAAGAAGCCGAAGAGAGTTACTTCGACAGTTATATGCTCGAGTTCGCCTCAGGTAATCAGGTGGCGTACGGTGAGCGTGCCCTCGGGAAAGGCAGGTTCAAACAATATACGAAACCTCCGGGCGCCTTGAATTTCTACGCTGAAGGAGTTCGCCCGGCTATCCATCCGGCCACGACCACCGACCTTATCGTTTGCGCATTCGATTCCGCATTTGTTGCAAACGTTCAGGAAGAACAGGAGACCCGATACACCTTTCAGCTACATGGAAAGTTCGGATTTGGTGATTCTACGGTGGCGACGCTGGTCAAGCTGTTGGAATGCGAGGCGCGGGACGAAGGTGCTACCGGAAAGTTGTATGCCGACCATCTGATCTATGCGTTGGTTGCACGCCTGGTCACTAAACGCGAGCAGGTTGAGCCGTATGCCTCGACACGATGGAGCTTTCAGAAACAACGCCTGCAGCGCGTGTTTGATCGTATGAACTCAGATGTGGCGGCGCCACTCGACCTTCAAACGCTGGCTGATGAGAGTGGCTATAGCAGAAACCACTTCCTCCGGATGTTCAAGGCCGCGGTACAGTGCAGTCCGCACCAGTATCTGTTAAGGCTGCGAATCGCAAGAGCGGAGTCCCTGATCAAGGGCTCGTCTAATGAACTGGTCGATATCGCGGCCCAATGCGGCTTTTCCAGCCAGGCTCATTTTGCTCGGACGTTTCGACGAGTGCTCGGAATCAGTCCTGGTCAATACCGACGGATAGTTCGCTGATGCCTTCTTACAAACCTGGTGCTTTTGTGATCGAGAAGATGCCGCAAGCTCTCGTAACCTCGTCGCATGAGCATCGATGGACCAGGAAGCGGGCAACCTAGGGCCAGAAACCCTTATCAGGCGCGGCAAGAGGAAGTTTTACAAAGGTACGACTATATTGTGTGCGGCGCAGGTTCGGCCGGCTCGGTTGTCGCTGGGCAGCTTGCAGCCAATCCCGATGTTTCGGTCCTTCTGCTGGAAGCGGGCGAAGACGACAACCGGGAAGCAGTACTGAATCCGGATCTCTGGCAGGTCACTCTTCAAAGCGATCTGGATTGGGGATTCAGCGCAGAGCCGAATGCAAATCTGAACGGACGTCGTATTCCCTATTCGATGGGCAAGGGCCTGGGCGGCGGCGGAAGCATCAATGTAGGGATTTGGGCACGCGGGCACAAAGCAGACTGGGACTTCTTTGCACAAGCTGCTAAAGATTCGGCATGGAATTTTAAAGCCGTGTCGGAGTTGTATAGACGTATTGAAAACTCTCACGCAGATTCGGGCCTTGAGGAATCAAACGGTCCAATGTGGGTTCAGCCCGCCCGGAATCCGCACGCATTCTTTGCTGCGGCGCTCAACAGCATGAGCGCACAGGGAATCTGTCGTTACGATCGCTTAAACGGACTGCTGTGGGAGGCATCCAGCGGCTGTGCTTACGTGGACGAGATCGTTCACGATGGCGTGCGGCAGTCACCGTTTCGCTCTTACGTATACCCGAGGCTGGGCCAGCCTAATCTGACGGTGTTGACAGGCGCCATTGCGGAACGAGTTCTCTTCGATGGGTCGCGAGCAGCAGGCATTCAATTCAACCGCGACAGCCGCCCGATGCAGGTGCACGCCAACCTCGAAATCATTTTGTCTCTAGGGGCGATCAACACTCCGAAAATCCTGATGCAGTCCGGTGTGGGCGACGAGGCAAAGCTGAAAGCCTTCGGAATTCCAGTCGTTCAAGCATCGCCCGGAGTAGGACGCCACATGCACGACCACGTTGCAATCGGCTGTGCATGGGACTCGTCCGGCATCGATATGCCGACTGCTCCAAGGGGGCAAGCGGTTGGTTTTTGGAAGACTGATTCTGCCGCCGAACTACCGAACGCGCTCGCTTTCGCGATTCCCATCGTCTACGCCACGCCGGAGAACAGCAAGAGGTTCGATTTGCCCAAAACTGGATGGTCACTGTTTGCCGGCATGGCGACCGAGAGTCGAGGCGAATTGTGGCTCACCGGGCCGCAAATGTCGGACCGCGTTCAGATTCAGACAAACTTCCTCTCGGAATCGCGAGATTTGAGAGCAGTAGAAGAAGTGATTGCGATGTGTCGCGCGATTGGCAATGGAGCAGAGCTCCGGTCGTTTGCAAGACGCGAAGCGTTGCCCGGCGATCTCTCTGCATCGGAGATGGAGCAGTTCATCCGTGACGGCATTGGCACATTCTGGCATCAATCAGGGGGCGCTAATATGGGCTGCGACCCGATGTCTGTTGTGGACAGCAAGCTTCGCGTTTACGGAATTACAGGATTGAGAATCGCTGATGCATCTATCATGCCTAGAGTTACCGTCGGCAATACGATGGCACCGTGCGTCGTGATCGGTCAACGTGCGGCTGACATTTTGAAGGCGGAACACGGAAGTTAGAGATCAAGCCCGCCTTTGAAGAGGCTACGCGGGTCTGCAACGCTGTACGTGTTCGTCTTTCCAGGAGATAACAGTGAACAATGAAACTTCAGCAGGACAAGACACGCTACAGATTTTCGCCTCCGAGATCCAGATATGCATTTCGAGCAAAGCGAGCCGTTACAGCTGCTGCGTCTTTATTGAAACAGCTCCGCCAGCGGGCGGACCTCCGCCACATCGACACGATCGGGAGGATGAGGTTTTCATGGTTCTTGACGGCGATTTCGAGTTTTACTCCGAGGGAAACTGGTTGCCGATGAAAACAGGAGAAACCCGGCTCGCGCTGCGGGGAAATTATCATGGCTTCCGCAATGTCGGTTCCAGACCAGGCCGCATGCTGCTCATGACAACCGGAGGCGGCATCGATGAGTATTTCAGACTCGTAGCGGGCCTGAAAATGCCCGATGATTTCGCCGAAATTGCTGAGATCAGTGAACACTACGGCTATCATTTCCTGGCTGCGCCGGCTGACGGGCAATCAGGTGCGGCAAGGTGAGACCGGGTACTGGAAAGGTCATGGTGCAAGTCAAATCTCTGTTTCAATGCTTCTCAAAGCCTGAACTCAGTCGATTGTTCCTGGGTATCCTTCTCGCTGCCACGACCGTGCTACTGGGAAGAGCGTCGGCGCAATCGGTCTCACCCGCACCGTGTGATATCTTCGCGCCCGCGACGCCGTGCGTCGCTGCTTTCAGCACCACGCGGGCTTTGTACCGCGCTTATACCGGTCCGCTCTATCAGGTCACGCGGGAGTCCGACAAGGCCCATACCAACGTCGGCCTGCTCGGCGACGGTTACGCCGACGCCATGACGCAGGACAAGTTTTGCGCCAACACCCGCTGCGCCATCACTAAGCTTTTTGATCAATCGCCGAATCACAACGACCTTACGCCCGCGCCTCCCGGCGGCGCGGCACACGGGCCTGGTCCTCACGGCTACGACGTTCCTGCCCGGGCCAAGGTGCTTCCGATTTCCGTGGCCGGCCACAAGGTGTACGGCATCGCCATCTCTCCCGGCATGGGCTATCGCAACAATGCGTCCAGAGGCACAGCGGTGAATGGGCGGCCCGAGGGCGTCTATATGGTGACCTCCGCGCTCAATCTGAATCCGAAATGCTGCTTCGACTTCGGTAACGCTGAAACGAACAACCTCGACAACAAGGCAGGTCATATGGATGCAATCAACATCCGGTGCCACGGCGACCCATGTACCCCCGAAGCAGGCCTTGATATGGAAGATGGCATCTACGGCCATCTGAAGGTGCCGCCCGGTACGGTTTTCGTGACTGACATGGGCGCCAACGACGGACAGCATGCCTTCGCGATTTATCAGGGCAATGCTCAATCCGGACCACTGACGACCACCGGCATGATTCCTCTTCGCGACGGCTATCACCCCATGCAACAAGAAGGCGCGATCATTCTTGGCATTGGCGGCGACAACAGCAACCGCGCTAAGGGCTATTTTTTCGAGGGCGTCATGACGAAAGGTATGCCCAGCGCGCAGATGATGGAAGCGATACAGGGGAACATCGTGGCCGCTCAATACTCCGGCCAGATCCGACCGTAGGCGAATAACGACTCCTCGCAACCGCGTCGATTTACCGCAGGTGCCGGAACGCTTCCTGACCGAGCACGCCTTCAACCGCCGGCCGGAGATAGATTCGAACGCTCTCCGCATTCGATTTGGCCAGCTTCAACGCATACCGCGCAATGCTAATCCCATCCCGCACCGTGTAGCTTTCGTCGGCCGCATGCGCCTGCTGCAGAAAGTCGGTCACATACGCCAGCACATCCTCGGTTGCAAACGGCAGGTTTTCGCGCAGGATTGCTAATTCCTCGTCCCGCTCCGGGAAGTCGAGCAGAATTTGCGGCTGTAGTCGCGAGTGGATGTATTCGGGCAGATCGAAGGTGGACGAGTCTTCGTTCATCGTGGCCACAAACCGGAAATTTACATGCGCCTTGATCTTGAGCCCGGTTACCATCGATTCCACATAACGCCGGTTATCGAGCAGCGGAGCCAGGCTAGCCCAACTCTTCTCGCTCATCCGATTACCTTCGTCCAGGATCACTACGCCGCCCTGCAGCATCGCCGTCACTAAGGGCGAGGCCACATAGCGCAGCTTCGATCCACCCTCGATAACCGGGGTTACCAGCAGATCCTCCGGCCTCGTATCTGCCGTTGCCTGCATGATGTACACCTCACGGCCCAAGCGCTTTGCCGCTGCGTAGGCCAGGGTTGTCTTTCCGACGCCCGGCTTGCCCAGTAATCTGGGATTCATGGGAACATCGCGGTCGTGAATCACCATCCAGGCTGCCATCAACTGGCGCATGGCGTCGCTCTGGCCAACCCAGGCCTGATCGAGCTGATCCGGGTGTGCAAGGTGAAGGTCTGTGCCTTCCATCGTTATCTTCATCTGGTCCCAGTACGATTCACTCTACCGGCGAATATGCACTCATCCATCGTAGAATGAGAGGGTTCCGGCATGTCACAACGACTCCTGCGGGTGGTGTTCGCCTTCGAGTTCCTGCTGGCGGTGTTGGCAATCTTCACGGCCTGGTCGGAAATCGGCGGTCAAGCGGCGCTGGATCTCATGCACTGGGGTTGGAAATCGGGGATCGCTGTGGCCTTGGCAAGTTCGATCGTGGGGTTCACCGCGGCGCTCGAAGCGTCGGAGCACTTCTGGACCTTGCGCTCGGCGCGGTGGTTAGTCGCAGTACTGACCTGCCTGGTGGCTGCGGGAGTCGTAACGTACTTCTACTCCCTTCAAGTGGATCAGGGTGATGGCGATGAGAGCGGCACTTTGTCTACCATGCACACAGTGGCTGTTTTCGGCCGTCCTTCATGAGTTCTTCGGAATCGGCCATCGACTACGCCGTCTGGCGCGATACCACTTCGGGAGTTCAGGTCCGCTACGCCTTGCCCGCTTTCCACGATATTGATTTCCAGGTAAATGAAGGCTATCGCCGCGTGCCCCATGGCGGTATCGAAACAGGTGGCATCCTGTGGGGGCGAACGGATCATCAGTCTCGTACTGTCACGATCGAAGCGTTCCGCGAGATTGCCTGTCAACACGCTTCCGGGCCCTCGTTTCTGTTGTCCCCGGCGGATCTGGAAGCACTGTCCGCCAACCTGCGCGACAAGGATGGGGATATCGGTCTTGCCGGGTTTGAAGCAGTCGGCTGGTTCATCGCCCACACGCGGGGATCGCTCACGCTGACCGAGCGCGAATTCGACATTTTTCAGACATTCTTCCCTGGCCCGAACGCGTTGACTATCCTGGTGAAGCCCGAACGCTTCCAACCCACCCGTTTTGGATTTCTGATTCGTCAGGACGATGGAACTGTTCCCCGCGATGCAGCTGGGAATGCCATCATCCTGCCGCTACCCGGACGAGCCAGCAAGTCTCTGGAGCGTGATGGCGCGGAGCGAGCGTCGATTCCTGCTCCGAAAACGCCGGCCGATTCTGCCGCTCCACCAGCGCCGAAGCGCACCGGGCGAATCGCGTCGCTGCGGCTGGAGGATTACCCCGAGCCTATTCCGGCGTCCGATGATCTGCCTCCTGCGTCTCCCGCACGCCCGGCGCCTGAACCGGAAGCTCCCTCGCCGTCGCAGCCTCTGCCGCCGCCCACACCTGCGCCGCGTCCTCGGCCGGCCGAACAGGTTCGCAGTGCCCTGCCCGATGCGCGGCCTCCCACCATTGCCTACTTGCCGCCCCCGCCCAGCCTGTGGACGCGGGCACGCCTGGTCACCTTCTTCCTGTTATCCGCTCTATTGGGCTCTGCTGCCGGTTATGTCGCTTACTTGCAGCTGCCCTCGCCGTATATACCGCTCGAGGCCCACCGGCACGACGCTACTCTGCTAGTGCTGTGGCCGGCTAGTGATACACGCTATGTCGAGCGCGTTACGGTGCGTTTGAACGATGGTGTGCCGAGGCTTCTTACGGATGAACAGCGCACTTCCGGCATTCTTGAAGTACCTGCCGCGTCCCGGGACCTGAAGATTGAGCTAATCGCCGAACACTGGCCTCGCGATTCCCGCGGCATTTTACGCTACCTGGTTTCGCCTTAGAGTTTCGCCTTAAACGCCTCGAAGGTCTACCCCGCGCATCTCTTCAGGTTGCTCCAGGCCAAGCAACCCAAGTGCCGTCGGAGCAATGTCCCGCAACGACCCTCCGCTCCGCAGATGCGCCGGCTGGTTGCCGACCAGGATGAGCGGAACGGGATTTGTCGTGTGATAAGTGTGAGGGCCGCCCGTCGCCGGGTCCACCATCATCTCAGCGTTGCCGTGGTCCGCTGTGATCAGCCACGTACCTCCACTTCGTTGTAAGGCCGCGTGGATCTCGCCCAGCCCGGCATCGATCGTCTCCACTGCGGCGATGGTTGGAACCAGCTTGCCCGAATGACCCACCATGTCAGCGTTCGCAAAGTTCATAACGATGACGTCGAATTCGCCCGATTGAATCGCGGCCGTAACTTTCATTGTGATGGCGCGCGCACTCATCTCGGGCTGAAGATCGTAGGTCGCCACCTTGGGCGACGGTACAACCTCACGCTCCTCGCCCGCGAAAGGCCGCTCGTTGCCGCCATTGAAGAAATAGGTAACGTGCGCATATTTCTCCGTCTCGGCAATCCGCAGATTACGTTTCCCTGTGCGCTCCATCACATCGGCAAAGATGTTGCCGGGCTGGTCCGGCGTCAATACATGGGGCAGGGGCAAGGCGCGGTCGTACATGGTCATCGTGGCGTATGTCAAGTCCGCGGGCAACAAACGCCGGGCCGGTAACACGAGATGCGGATCCACAAACGCCTGGGTTATCTCCCGGGCGCGATCGGCCCGATAGTTGTACATCAGCAAACTGTCGCCCTCCCGCACAAGCCCGACCGGCGTGCCGCTTGCATCGGTAATGACTGTGGGCAGTATGAATTCGTCCGTAATCGAGTGTTCGTAAGAGCGCAGCATGGCTTCCACCGCCGACCCCGCTTTTTCACCGACGCCCAGCACCATGGCATTGAATGCTTTTTCAATGCGCTCCCAACGTTGATCGCGATCCATGGCATAGTACCGGCCTGAAACTGTTGCGATGCGGCCGACTCTCAATTCGGCCAGCTTGTGCTCCAGCTGACGGATGTAATCGAGTCCGCTCTCGGGAGGGGTATCGCGACCGTCGGTGAAACAGTGGACGCAAACGTCGCTCAGTCCGGCGGCCCGCGCAATTTCCAGAAGGGCGAACAAGTGACTCAACTGCGCGTGAACACCGCCGTCGCTCACTAATCCAAGCAGGTGCAATCGACCTCCACGTGCCTTCTCGATGGCATTCACAACGGCGGGGTTACTCTCGAGCTCGCCCGAGGCAATCAGCAGATCGATGCGCGTCACGTCCATGCGCAACACGCGGCCGGCACCCATGTTCATGTGCCCCACTTCGCTGTTCCCCATCTGGCCTTCAGGCAGACCCACAGAGGGACCCGAGGTGGAAATCAGCGTGTTTGGATAAGCGGCAAGAAGGCGGTCGTACACAGGCTTGCGGGCGAGCGCAATGGCATTCCCCTCCACCCGCTCGCTGTAGCCCCAACCATCCAGGATCGTAAGAACAAGCGGTTTGCCCGCTGGCATCATTGCCGGAAAGCCTTGCGGCCCAGATACACCGCCGCGTCACCGAGTTCTTCTTCGATCCGTAGCAGTTGGTTATATTTGGCGATGCGGTCTGTGCGGCTTGCCGAACCCGTCTTGATCTGGCCCGCGTTGGTCGCTACCGCAAGGTCGGCAATAAAGGTATCCTCAGTCTCTCCTGACCGGTGAGAAACCATTGCGGTGTAGCTGGCGCTGGCGGCCAGACGCATCGCTTCGAGTGTCTCCGTTACAGTTCCGATCTGGTTTACCTTCACCAGAATGGAGTTGCCAACCCCTCTGTCGATCCCCTCCTGCAGGCGGGAGCTGTTAGTGACAAACAGATCGTCGCCTACCAGCTGAACCTTGTTGCCGATCGCTTCGGTCAATTGCTTCCAACCGTCCCAATCATCTTCGGCCATCCCGTCCTCGATCGACAAAATCGGGTACTGCTTTGCCCAGCCCGCCCAGAAGTCCACCATCTGCGCCGAGGTCCGCTCGCTCTTGTCTGATTTTTTGAAGACATAGCGGCCGGAGGATTTGTTGTAGAACTCACTTGAAGCCGGGTCGAGCGCAATCGCTATTTCCGCTCCCGGTTTGTAACCGGCTTGCGTGATCGCCTCCAGCAGCACTTCCAGCGCCTCTTCATTCGATTTCAAATTGGGAGCAAATCCGCCTTCATCTCCCACTGCCGTTGAATAACCGCGCTTTTTGAGCACGGTTTTTAATGTGTGAAACGTCTCGGCACCCATTCGCAGTGCATCGGAAAAGCGCACCGCACCCACGGGCGCCAGCATGAATTCCTGCAGGTCGACCGAGTTGTCAGCATGCGCTCCGCCATTGATCACATTCATCATCGGGACGGGCAGAACCCGCGCGTTTACGCCGCCCAGGTATCGATAGAGCGGCGTCATCTCGGACTCAGCCGAAGCGCGTGCTGCCGCCATCGAGACCGCCAGGATGGCGTTGGCACCGAGACTCTTCTTATTCGCCGAGCCGTCCAGTTTCAGCATCGCGCCGTCGATCAACGTTTGCTCGGACGCATCCATGCCGGTAAGAGCAGCCGAGATTTTGCTATTGATGTGCTCGACTGCTTTGCGGACACCCTTGCCCAGGTACCGGGATTTGTCGCCGTCTCGCAACTCCACTGCCTCATGCTCGCCAGTAGAAGCGCCGGAGGGAACCGCGGCCCGCCCCACGGTTCCATCCACAAGCATTACATCCGCCTCTACTGTAGGATTGCCCCGCGAGTCGAGGATCTCCCGCCCAATTACTTTCGTGATCTTCATGGATTTGAGTGAAGTTTCACTCTATCAACGGATGCCACGTTTATTGCAAAGGAACGCCCGTCAGAACGCCTGGAGTTGTCTCGGTTGCAGGGTCCTGGACGTACTTCGGACCGATTGCTTTACGAAGTAGCTTGGCAAAGGTATCGAAATCCACGTCCAGGCTCGATCCCGACTTGCTGCCGTCCGGTATATACAACTGCATGGTGGCAGGCGGTTGATCGAGCGTCAGCGGGGTAAGGTTCCGAAGCTGATCGAAGGTCTGGGCGGTGTAGAACACGCGCACGAAATCCTCGCCGTTCGGTCTCTGACGGAGTTCGAAGACCAGCGAGCCGCCCGGGGCGCAGTAGTCCGGTTGATATCCAGGCAGAAGCCAATGCGCGTGCAACAGGGCAGCCAACCCTTCGACAAACGCATCGGAACTGTTCACGACGACCAGCTTCGATTGCCGATCTCCAAAGGCGCCCGGGAGAGTCAGTCGGAAGATCGATTGCTCCATGGTGCGCAGGATATGCGAGGCAGCATTCGAGCTTTGCACTCGATCCAGATACGGCGGGGTGATCTCGATATTGAACAGCAGCGTAATGATGCGAGTCTGTTGCGAGAGCTGTTCGAGGGTCAATCCACCCCAAGCGACCTGGTCCATGGGAAGTCCGTCGGCGTACTCCATTACAAACGGGTCAGCCGCATAAAGGGTTGTGGCCAGGCCTCCCGTGTTAATCACATTGGCGACGCCTGGGGTGGCACTTGCGGTCAGTGGTACAGGTGCGGCGGTCGCATCGAGCAATCCCGAGGGCGTCGGCGGAGGCGGCTCCGTGCCGTTCGCATAGTTCAGCAATAGACTGCGAATCAGTGACCGCTCCGGTGAATAGGCGGCCTGAATAGCGGCACCATTGTTGTAAACCCCCTGGACTTCACTAACCGCGCGAGCCGTATCTACTGTGGAGACCACGCCGGTAGAGATGGGATCAAAAATGGGATCCGGCGTTCCCAGCGGAAAGGAATGGACGGGCGTCGCGATACCGGGAATCATCGCTGCCCCGAGCGCGGCCGCGCTCACATTTGATCGTTGGATCGAATTGGCTCGAAAGTATGCGTGACCCAGGTCGGTTTGCGGATCGCCGGTCAAGAGTCCTTGATTCAGCAGGTAAGACCGGAAGTACTGACCAAGCTGAAACTCGGCCGTATATCCATGCGGAGTCAAATATCCGGTCGGTACCAGGAAATCTGGATAGGGCCGGGTGGCGTATTGGCTCAGGATGGAGGCGGGAAAGGCGGCGGAACGAACTCCATGGCGGCCAAAGAGAATGATCTGCTTGAGCGTGGAACCGTCGCCTGCGGGGGCAAAGGTTTGTGCTAGAACGGCGTGGGCGCCAAGGGCTAGAGAGATGCAGGCTAAGAGGAGATTGCAACGACGCATGGCCTGACGGTACTGCTCGGTTGTGAAAGCGCAGTGACGATTTGTTTTCGCTTCGAAGACTCTCGTATTGCAGGGTAAGCCTCGAACTTCCAGATAGCGATAACATACTCTGAAGGCCATGCCAACCAAAACATCGCGCCGTTCCGCAGTGTTCGCCCTTTGCGCTTTACCTGCTCTTCAATCCCTGCAGGCGCAAGGGAACCGAAAAAGCCCACACGAGACTGTCACGAAAGAGACAGGCGGCAAGAAGGTGGAAATTGCCTACGGTCGGCCGTCCCTGAAAGGGCGTAAGGCATTTGCGGGCGGCGAACTGGCTCCGAATGGAACCGTGTGGCGGCTAGGCGCAGACGAAGCCACGAAGATGACGTTAAGCGCCGACGCCACTGTAGGCTCCGTGAAGGTTCCGGCGGGGAGCTATGCGCTGTTTGCCATTCCCGGCGACAGCGAATGGACCATGATCGTGGATAAGAAAGCGGACCAGTGGGGAGCATTCAGCTATGACAAGTCGCAGGACCTGGGCCGTTTTACGGTACCGGTAAAGAAGTTGAGTTCTCCGGTGGAGACGTTTACGATCAAGCTCGACGAGGCGGGTTCGGGTAACTTGATGGCGAATTTGTCCTGGCAGGACGCTAGCGTCTCTTTCCCCATCAAATTCTCGTAAGCCTTGGCCGACCCGAACCGCGTCACCGAAGTACTCACTCCTGCCCTGGTCAGGCATTCAAAACTTTTACCGGAATTTTAAGGAGATCAGCCAACGCCTTCCACTTGGGGTTGTGGCGGAACACTCCCGGTTGAAATGCTCTGATGAGACCGATGAGCAGGACTATTCGCGTATCTCGTTCCTGCACGGCCTTCTCCAGCCATTCAGCTGCTGAATCCATCTCCGCGCAGCCTACATGAAACAGAGTGAGTGCCATTGCCGCTCCATATTGCTCTACCGGCAGTAGTTCGTTGCATAGTTGCGTGGCTCGATCGATTTGTCCGTTCTGTCTGAGCAATCCTGCCAACAACCCTTTGGTCGTAGCACTCCAGGGAGCAAGTGAATACGCTTTCTCTGCCGCCATAAGAGCCTCGCTATACTTGCCCGCTGTCGCTCCACTAAGCGCTCGCAGATAGTAGGGTTGATAAAGGTTGACGTGAAGCTCGGATAACTCTTCTAAGTAAGCCTCCCCGGCTTGGTTATTTCCCGCGGCCAGCAAAGCGCCAGCGTAGTGGAATCCGCCTATGAAGTTCAGCGGATCATCTTCCATTCCGTGCAAACACTCCTGGACCGATTGCTCTGCACAGCCCATTGGTAAAAGATAAGAAAAACTGTAGTACCAGTGGACGTACGGGGAAATCGGTTCATGGGCTATCGCCAGCCGGAATCGCATTTCTGCGGTTCGCCAATCCAGATCGTAGAGCGCCGACACCATACCGAGTACCGCATTGGCCTCTTGCGATCCGTTATCGATATGCAAGGCCTGGATTGCTGCTGAACGAGCCAACGGCATGGCGGTGTGCGCAGGCATAATTCCGGGTAGAACGAGTGACACATACGCCATGGCCAAGCCGCTATGCGCTGCTGCGAAACCTGGATCTATCGCAATCGCATGTTCATAAAAGGTTCTACTTTGCGGGAGAGATTCGCGTGTGAAGGCAGCCAGACAGTGACGCGCCTTCAGATATGCGTCGTAGGCTGGCAATCTGGGTCTGCGATGCTCCGCAGAAGAAGCCAGCTGTACACGGAGTGCGCCTGCGATTGAACTCGAGATCTCGTCCTGAATGGCAAAAATGTCAGTCATCTCCCGGTCAAAGCGCTCGGACCAGAGATGTGTCCCGGCGCCGGCCGCAATCAGCTGGGCAGTCACCCGCACGCGCGTGCCGGCTCGTCGCACACTGCCCTCCACTACATTCGCGACTCCCAGTGTTCGTGCAATCTCCCGAATATCCTGACTCTTACCTTTGAAGGCGAAGGCAGAAGTCCGTGCAATGACCTTTAGTCCAGGTATGTGCGCCAGCTCATTGATGAGCTCTTCCGCCAAGCCATCGGAAAAGTATTCGTTCTCGGCCTCGCTGCTCATATTCAAGAACGGGAGCACGGCGACGGAGTTATTCTGCTCGTGCCCGTCCCTCCGCGCAGTCTGTGTAAACTTCGCAGCGACCGTAGCCAAAGGCGTAATGTTCGACTCGATCGTTTCGTTCGGCCCGAGCGAGATGGGCGCGATGAAACGATAACCCCGCCTGCCGAGTGTCTCCACAAATCGAGGTTTGTCAGCCGAGTCCTGTAGCGCGTCACGCAGCCTTTTCACCGCCGCATTGATGCTGTGGTCAAATTCGACGATCGTATTGTCAGGCCACAACTTCTTCCGAATGTCTTCTCGCAGCACGACTTCACCCCTGCGTTCAAGCAAGCTGGCGAGTATCTGAAAGGGCTGGTCCTGCAGCCTGATCTTGTGATCGTGCTTGCGCAATTCACCTGATCTGAGGTCGAGTTCGAAGTCGCCAAATCGAACCTTGTAAGTCGTGGATTGGCTATCCGAGTTCGACAATGGAAGCTACATCCCGGGCAGGTGCAAGTCTAGCATCGAGTCTCCCGACGCGCAGCGCTAAGTCTCGTCTTGCAAAAGAGATACTCCGTGACTGGCGCGTCACCGACATATCATCGCGCGTGCATCGACAATCGGTGCTCGCAAACGTAATTCTGAGTTCACGCGTTCGGTATACCGAGCAGCTCTCAAGAATCGGAACGGAGATTGTTATGAAAGCAAATCGAACGAAAGGGAGGAGTTGTCCTTTTTACGGCGGCGCCCTAGTGGCATTAAGCCTTCTGTTCGTACTTCCGGCTTCGGCAGGAGTTACCAATGAATTCAGCAAGTCAGTGGGGGACCAGAACGAGCACTGGGCGGCGACTTGGTCGACCTCTCTCGACCCACCCGAGCTCCTGCCTGGACTTGCCAATACAGGCTTTACTAATCAAACTTTGCGCCAGATCGTTCACACCAGCATCGGTGGTCGGCGAGCGCGAGTGCGTCTGTCCACTTTTGGCGCGGGAGGCCTCCTGGTGGGAGCGGTGCATATCGCCCTATCTGCAGGAGGAGGGGCCATCGAGCCCGGCACGGACCGTGTTCTAACCTTTGGCGGCAAGCAGTCGATTAGTATTCCTCCAGGCGCACCGGTTGTGAGTGATCCGGTAGACCTCGACCTGCCGCCACTCTCCGACGTAGCGATTTCTATGTTCGTGCCTGGCGAGACCGGACCTGCCAGCTGGCATTTTGACTCGCGACAGACATCGTCTATATCTTCGTCAGGAGACTTTACGGGAAGCGCGTCCCTCCCCCTCGATTCGACGACACCGACAACTCAGTCCTGGTTATGGCTCGCGGGCGTCGATGTATTAACATCTGATGACACGCTGACCATAGCCGTCATGGGTGATTCCCTCACCGACGGCGACAGATCTACCGTCGACGGAAACGCTCGCTGGCCCGACTGGCTGTCCCGGCGCTTCGCCGAACGGAACCATGTCAAAGTGAGTGTTCTAAACGAGGGATTAGATGGCAACCGATTACTTCACGACGGGTTGGGTTCAAACGGTTTGGCCCGTTTCGAAAATGACGTGCTTAGTCAGCCCGGTCTCACCCACGTCATCGTGTTGGAAGGAACGGGCGATATAGGCACGGGATGGCCCGGAGGCAGCAACCCCGATCAAGCAGTTACTTCCGTTCAGATCATTCAGGGTTACAGGCAATTGATTGAACGAGCGCATGACAGAAACGTAAAGATCATCGGAGCGACCATTCCGCCGGTGCAAGGCGGTTTTGTGCCAGGTACTCAATTTCCCTTGTACTCACCCGAGAACGAAGTCAAACGGCAAGCAGTAAACTCATGGATTCGCAACTCATCTGAGTTTGACGCTTTCATCGATTTCGATCGCGTCCTTCGAAATCCCGCGGCTCCCGCCCGTCTGATTGCCCGCTACGATTCCGGTGACCACGTGCACCCGAATGACGAGGGATACCACGCGATGGCCGACGTGATAAAGCTGGGGCAGTTCAAATAGAAGGCCAACCATTCCGCAAGCTGGGGCGTTCAGCCACCCGCTCCAGTTCCCGCTTAATGGAATTCGAAAGGCTCATTCACCCAGGGACGGCTGCTGCCACCCTCCCAAGCGCTCCTCCAGCAATCTGCAGATTCGAAGCGCGAGTGAGTCGTTCCAGCGTCCTGTTACCACCTGCACGTTGACGGGCAGTGCGCCCGACGTTCCGCATCGGACGGTTGCCGCGGGCAGCCCGCCAACATTCCAAGCCATGGTGTAGCTAAATGCCTGGAAGTTTTCGTTGCTGACTGAAGTGCCGTGCGGCAGCGCGACTTGGCTCGACACCGGACAAAGCAAAGCATCGAACCTTTGAAAAAACAGATCCAGATCGCGCCGGTAACGGTCCCAGTCGGCCCACCGCCTTGCAAATTGCTCCATCGTCAAGCGCCTGCCCCGCAGTCTGCTTAAGAATCCACCTTCGAGCAGAGGGTGCAGCGCGCAGCTGCCCTGTGAGAGAACATACGCGTCCAAGCCGTCGCATCCATCGGCCCCCAGCAGGTCCATCTCGAGTTCAAACGCCTGCTCGCCTGCGCCCGGTGGCTTGGCTTCCTGCATCTCCATGCCGGTCTTCGATAGTTCACCCGCCGCTTGCCACACCACGCGCCGTATGTCTTCGATCGGCGTAGTGAAGCCATCGTCCGTCATGACGGCAATGCGTAGGGGACGCTTGCGATCTTCGAGGTAACCTTCACCCGATGGAGCCGCCGCCCAATCTCTCCCGTCGTGCCCGCAAAGTAGCGGCAACGCAAGCTGCAGATCCACAACGTGACGGGCCATCGGGCCGATCTGCCAAAGGCGTTCGATCCAGCCGCCTGCGGGCGGCACATGCCCGGTGCGAGGCAGACGTCCGGAGGTGGGTTTCAAACTCGCCACGCCACAGAACGCAGCTGGAACGCGCACACTGCCTGCCGAGTCGCTACCGAGCCCTAACGGCGACCCGCATACTGCCAACAAGGCCGATTCACCGCCGCTGCTGCCGCCTGCCGTGCGCTCCAGATCGTATGGATTGTTGGTGCGCCCGAAGATCAAGTTGTCTGTCTCATAGGCAAACAGCAGATCGGGCAGATTCGTCTTGGCGATGGGGATTGCTCCTGCCTGTCGCAAGCGAGCGACAAGTGTCGCGTCCGCAACAGCCGCTTCGGCTTGGGCACGACCGAGATGACCGGCCGTGGTGCGTACGCCGATCACGTCAATTGAGTCTTTCACCGAGATCGGCACGCCCGCCAGAGGTCCGAGGCGTTCACCCTTTGCTCTGCGCTTGTCTACCGCGCGGGCGTGCTCGATGGCAGAGTCAAAGAGCGGCGTCACAACCGCGTTCACCGCACGGTTTATTTCCTCGATCCGTTGTATGTGCGCGATGATCAAATCAAAGGACGATACCTTCCCGTCTCGGATCATCTGTGCCATGGTGCAGGCCGGGAGCGTTAACAGGTCCATTGGAGTTGCATGCGGAAGTGGCTGGCTTTAGTTTGTCTGATTTCGATCGCGAGTGTTGCTGCGTTCGGTTTGCATGGGCCGGGGGCGCCGTCCGATCGAGACGAAAAGCTCTGGGAGTATCGCAACTTGGGGAAGGCGTTCTACGAGAATCCCGATACGCACCAGCAAGCTGTAGATCAGTTGAAACTGGCGCTTGATCTGGCCCCTGATTCTCCACGCGAGCGAATCAACTATGGCTTGGCCCTGCTACGTGCCGGACAAGTGGATGCCGGCGTAGCAGAATTGAAGAAAGCGCAGGCTCAAGATCCTACGCTGCCGCACACCTGGTTCAATTTGGGGATCGCCTACAAACACGCCGGCGATTACGAGCATGCCATCGAGCAGTTTGAAGGCATGATTCGGCTGGTACCGAACGAACCCGTCGGGCACTATAACCTGGGAGCGGTCCTCCGATCGAAGGGCGATAGCGTGGCGGCACTCGGGGAATTTCAGCAAGCCGCGCAGTTGAATCCCGATCTCGCCGGGCCGCATTTTCAAATCTTCAGTCTTTACCAGCGGGCGCGTGAAACAGAGAAGGCCGCAGCCGAGCGCGCATTGTTCGAAGACAGCAAGCGGAGGCATGAAGGCGCCGCAGTGCCGGAAGACATGGAGTGGTGCTACTGGGCGGAGCTGTCGGATCCACCCAGCCCGCGTCCGGATCAACTGTCCAGGATGACCTATGCGCGGACGACACTGGCGGGCGCTGGACCTCATGCCTTGGCTGCAGACTTGGCGGGCAAGGGAGAAATCACCTTGTTGACCTGGTCCGAAACCAGGCTTCTGAGCTGGCCGGCTGACGGCAGCAAGGCTCGCACGTTGTTTGAAGGGCACGGAATACGCGACGTGGTAGTAGCGCATCTGCGCAACACCGCTGAAAACGATCTGATTGCAGTAACAGACGAGGGCGTGTTCCTGCTTCGTTCCGGTTCTGTACAAAGCATTGTCAGAGGAAGCGGCTTCTTCAAGGCGCTACCGCTTGATTTCGATCACGATAACGACCTGGATGTGCTGATTTTCGGGACCGAGCCGACCCTGCTTCGCAACCAGGGCGATGGGCGGCTGGAACCGCACCCGGAGCTCTTCCCATTCGTTAAAGGCCAGGCAACCGACGCGGTTGCTACCGCGATTCGCGAGGACACGGCAGCCCGAGACGTGATCGTGTCTTACGCAGAGCGGCCAGGCACGCTATATCGCGACGATCTGAATCAAAAGTTTACGGCCGCTGAACTGCCTGCCATCGAGGCGGGAACGCGGAACCTGACGGTGGCGGATGTGAACCATGACACCTTACTCGACGTAATCGCCTATCAGGGCGCGGGCCAGGGCAAAGTCATTCTGAATATCGCAGGAAAGTATGCTGCCGATAGCAAGTTGCAAGCTCCGCCCCGCACGCTGGATGCTGATTTCAATGGGGACGGACGCGACGATCGTGTGGAGTTTGGAGCGGACGGCACGCTTACATTGGCATTGAATACCACCGGGAACCAGCGCTGGCTGCCGGTGCGTCTTGTGGGTGTCAAAAATCCAAAGCCCGCCGTGAATGCAACCGTCGAGATCAGAGCGGGGGAGTTATACGACAAGCGTGTGTATCAGGGCCGTCCGCTCTCTTTTGCGATCGGTGAGCGAACCGAGGTGGACACCGTGCGTATTACCTGGCCAAACGGGTTGATCCAGAACGAGACACATCGCAAGGCGACTGGAACGCAACAGCTGGCGAAGCTCGACACCATCGAGGAAGCGCAGCGGCTTTCAGGCTCCTGCCCCATGATCTTTACCTGGAATGGAGAACGTTTTGAGTTCATCACGGACGTTCTAGGCGTTGCGCCCTTGGGTGCAAGTGCCGGTGACGGTCATTACTTCCCGGTCGATCACGACGAATATGTGCAGATTCCAGGAGCCGCGCTGAAGGCCGTTGACGGGCAACTGGAGGTCCGTATTACCGAAGAGCTTCACGAAGTCTCGTATCTGGACAGCGTGAAGCTAATTGCGCTCGATCATCCGATGAATGAGGTGGTCTATACAAACGACAAGTTCAAGTCCCCGCCCTATCCGGAGTTCCGGTTGTTTGGTGGTCAGCGCCTGCGCCACGCCGTCCGGGCCATCGACAACGAAGGCCGCGATCAAACGGCTGCTGTCAGTAGCTCTGATGGAAGCTATGCAAAGGGCTTCTCGCACAATGTTGCCGGCGTTTCCAGGCAGCATACCCTCGATCTGGACTTTACGGGTGCCGCAGTTTCCAACCGCGCTGTGTTGGTTCTGAATGGATGGGTGGATTGGGCTGACGGAAGCACATTCCTGGGCGCCGCCCAGACAGGCCATGCGTTGCAGTTTCCCAGCTTACAAGTGAAGGACAAGGCCGGGCGATGGGTTACGGTGATCGACGATATGGGAATTCCTTCGGGCAAACCGAAGACGATCGCCGTGGACCTGACGGGTAAGTTTTTAACCAGCGACCGTCATGTGAGAATCGTGACGAATCTGTGTGTCTATTGGGACGAAGTGGGCCTGCTTGATGAATCGAGTGCACCGGCGGCTCATTTAACGGAGATGGTTGCCAATAACGCCGATCTCCGCTTCCGCGGTTTCTCGCGACTTCTCGTGGACCAACAGCGTGAACATCCTGAGAGCTTCGCTTATGATGACGCACATCCGGTGTCGAACTGGAACCCCACTGCCGGCAACTACACGCGTTACGGCAGCGTAACAACACTACTTGCCGGTATCGACGACAAGCTGGTCATCATGGGTTCCGGTGATGAATTGCGGCTTCATTACCCGGCGGCAAACCTCCCACCATTGAAAACAGGCTGGACGCGGGACTACCTGCTGGCGGTGGATGGTTGGGCGAAAGATGCAGATGCAAATACCGCATATAGTCAATCTGTGCTGCCTCTTCCCTTTCACGATATGAGCGCCTACCCTTACACCAGCGCGGAGCACTACCCCGATGACACGGAACATCGGACCTATCAGCAAGAGTATTTGACTAGGCCGGCTCTGCGGCTGATCCGGCCACTCGCGCTGGCAAGACATTAATGGCGAGATTGCTGGTCGCGGTGGCAATTGCCGCGGCTGCAGCGTTCGGGCAGACCGGAATTACCGCGCGACAGGTAGTCGAACGCATTCAGAGCCACCTGGGTGTGCCGCTACCAGCCGACACGGTCGATACTTTCAAAGCGGGCAGTCCGGACGAACCGGTTACGGGCATCGCCGTGACTATGATGGCGACCGAACACGTCATCGAACGTGCTGCCGCTGCGGGAGAAAACCTGGTAATCACGCATGAGCCGACCTTCTACAGCCATCGCGATGATGTTCATGATTTCGAGGCGCGAAAGGACGCCGTCTATGGCGCCAAGCAGGACTTCATTCGACAGCACCATATGGTGATCTGGCGTTTTCACGACGGTTGGCATCTGCACCATCCCGATGGCATCCTCCTGGGGCAAACAAAGGCGCTGGGCTGGGAGCAGTATCAGCAAGTTTCCGATCCGCGCTTGTTTGTGCTGCCCGCTACGACGCTGCAGGATCTGGCAAGCTCCATTGCTTCCAAGCTGCAAATTAAAACGTTGAGAGTAGTGGGCGATCGGACGATGCGCGTCACACGCGTTGCTCTGCAGCCGGGCGCCGCCGGGTCTTCCCGGCATGTCGCTCTACTGGAGCGCGATGACGTGGAGGTTTTAGTGATCGGCGAAGTGCCCGAATGGGAAACGATCGAGTATGTCGGCGATGCCGTAAGTCAGGGACGCAAGAAAGCGCTGGTGTTGATGGGGCACATTCCATCCGAACAGGCCGGCATGGAAGAGTGCACGCGGTGGCTTGAAACATTCATCCATGAGGTACCTGTTAGGTTCGTGCCCGCACTCGAGCCATTCTGGCAGCCGGCGGGTTTGGCCCGCTGACATCACTGCGTGGGTGGGACGCCGGCGCGGGCCAGCAAATCGTTGTACTGTTCTGCGGTGACCAGGGCGGGCGTGGCCTGCTTTTTTTCATTTTCTTTGATCTCGAGCGCGCTGCCGCTACTCTCCACCGCCCTGACTACCGCCGGATTTTGCAACTGCTCGTAATCGGCCTGCTCGAATGCGTAGATCCGATATTTGCCAGGCGGTACATTGCTGAGCGTGAATGTTCCGCTGGTGTCAGTAGCGACCAGGCGAATACCCGAACTGTCAGGATTCACCGGGTCCGGCACCAATGCCACTTGTGCCGATATGGAAGCCGCAGCACCCCCGGAAGCCTGCGGCACTTGAACCACCCCGCTCACATCCGCCGTGCCATAGCTCAAGATGACAGCGATGTCGCCTGCTCCGCCGTTTGAAAGGTCTAGGCCACTGGTGGTGATATCGGTCTGCCCGGCGAGAATCGCTTTCACGTAGGTACCGGTAGGCGGCCGTACCGCAACGTAGTAACGGACCGGATCGAGGTTGGCTTGTGTGAACGTGCCGTCCGCTTTGGTTTCATGATGCGAGCGCGGTCCGAACGCTCCAGATGAGTCGGCGGCTTCGAAATTCACACTGATAGTTGTGAGGTCAATCGGATTCACACCGGCCGCCGGGGCCCCTTCGACGCGGATCTTGCCGGTCACCGTTTGTCCCGATCCAGGGCTTAGAGTGATCCCACTGACATCTGTACCTGCAACCGTCACTGCTTGCTGCCCCACGGTACGCATCCCGCGGCCCATCTGCATCAGGCGCGCGGTGTAGCTGCCGGCGGGGACACCGGAGATATCGAAGGTTCCCTTGGCTGACACCTGCGAAGATCCAACCGGGAAGAACGGATTCGAGTCGCCAGCCATCAGCGTCACCATCGCATTTTGTTGTGATTCGGCATCGGCTGCGACATGTCCGCGAACATGGAACGTGGGTGCTGTCTGGAGACGCAATTCAAGACCCGTGAGATCCTGGCCCACTTGCAAACTGAGGGCAGAAGCCGAATCTATGGAAGGAACGCCGGGATACCAGGTGCGCACTGGCCGAACCTCACCTTTGCTGGTATCACCCGAGGATGCGGGAACGAAATCCTGTTTCTGCGCTACCAGGAAGTACCGTCCGGGCTGCAGATTCGCCAGTCGAAATTCGCCTAAGTCGTTGGTATTCCCACCGCCGCGCGGCTGCATCCGCTGCTGCCCGTGACTCCAGGATGTGCCGTAGAGCTGGATACCGACGTTGGCCGCTGGTTCGCCGTCCTCATCGAGTACCCTGCCCGCGACAACGGCCTGAGGTTGAAGCACGACGGACAGACCGGTCCGCGATTGGGAAGGCTGCAACACGAGATCGGCCCCGCGCTGCCGCGAGTTCCTTGCCCCGAAAGATCCTGGGAGGAACCCCGTTTTAGTGGCTTGCAGAGTGTAGGTGCCAGGTTCAATATTCTGGACCAGAAAGCTTCCGTCTGCGTTTGAGGACGCCGAGTAGCCCTGCCCGTTCTGGTTACGGAATCCCGCGGGACCGGTGCTCGACCCGGCCCGGTTGTTCACGATTGAAAGCCGGATCGTTGCATGCTTCAATGGCTCGCCAGTAACGGCGTTGGTGAGTTGGCCGCTGACCGTGCAGCGCTGCTCCGGCGGGACGGTGCTGGTGGGCGTCGTCAATTGCCCCGATCCGAAGACGATTTGTGCATGGGCGTTTAGACCCATTAGCAGCATTACAGCAAAAAACAACGGACACGGTCGAGATCGCATTTCCATGCCAGTCTTTAGACGGAGCGAGCTCGATTTTGGTTGTGTCGACCAGCAATGTTGTGTGGAGCAGCAACAAGACTAGTCAAAGCAATCAGTATTTCGGAACGGATGTGTCGACGCGTTCACTCCAGGCTGTGATGCCTCCCGCCATGTTCTTGGCTTTAACAAACCCGTTGGCCCGCAGCAGGTCGACCGCCTTCTGACTACGGCCACCGGTCTTGCAATGTACAACGATGTCGTCGTTCAAGGAGAACTCGTCCAAATGCCTGGGAAAATCAGCCAAAGGAACGAGCCGGGCGCTGGGGATGCGCGCAATCTGGTATTCGTGCGGTTCGCGAACGTCGAGGAAGGTAAAACGGTCCCCGCGATCGAGTTTTGCTTTCACCTCCTCGGCGGAGATCTGGTCGTTTGGAGCGGATGCAGGGGACATAACGTGGGGCTTTACTCCACAGAACTCCTGATAGTCGATTAAGTGGTTGATGGACGGATGATCGCCGCAGAGGGGACAGTCCCTATCGCGGCGTAGCTTGAGTTCGCGGAACCGCATGTGGAGGGCGTCATAAAGGAGCAGACGGTTCTGAAGGGTTTCGCCAAGCCCAAGGATCAGTTTCACGGCCTCGGTCGCTTGTACGACCCCAATGAGGCCAGGCAGGATGCCCAGAACGCCGCCTTCCGCACAGCTCGGTACCAGGCCGGGAGGCGGCGGTTCCGGATAGAGGCATCGATAACAGGGTCCGTCCCTCATAGCGAACACGGTGGCTTGGCCCTCGAATCGAAAGATCGAGCCATACACATTCGGTTTGCGCAACAAAACGCAGGCGTCGTTCACCAGGTAACGAGTCGGAAAATTATCGGTGCCGTCGATCACCAGATCGTAGTCGCGCAGGATTTCGAGTGCGTTGTCGCTGGTAAGGGCAAGGTCGAACTTATCGACATGCAGGTCCGGGTTGATCTCGCGCATGCGGTGGGCGGCGGAGTCCAGCTTCTTGCGGCCAATATCGCTTGTGCCGTGAATGACCTGACGCTGCAGATTCGAGACGTCTACCACGTCGAAATCGACGAGCCCGATGCGGCCAATACCGGCGGCGGCAAGGTAAAGCCCAACCGGAGAACCCAGGCCGCCGGCACCCACCATCAGCACGCGTGCAGCCTTCAATTTGCGCTGCCCCTCCATGCCGACTTCGGGAAGAATCAGGTGGCGGCTATAACGCGCAATATCGGCCTGGTCAAGTTCAGGCATGGCAGATGCTGTCGCGCTGCCGCCCGCGATGCTCGGCACAATAGATAGTGTTTCCGTGCCTTCGAGTTCCGTATCCTGCTTGTCGAGATATCGGATATCCTCGTCGTTCACGTAGATATTGACAAAGCTACGCAATGCACCTGAATCGTTGAAAAGATTGGGACGGAGATTAGGGTGGACGCGGACGAGATCGGCCAGCGCATCGCCCACTGTGCGGCCGCTGATCTCGACTACATCGTTACCCGCGGTGAATTGACGGAGCGCGGAGGGAATCAGGACGCGGGGCAAACCAGCTCCTCCTTGTCGGCACGGGTCTGATTCAGGTCAGGCAGAAAGCTGCCGGCATGATGGAAACGGCCGCCCTGGATGGAGAGCACGACAAATGAGTACCACGGGCAGGAATGATTCAAGTCCGTTTCCGAAAAGAAGGCGTCGCAGTCCGGATGGGAGTGGAAGATGCCGACCAGGTCCAGGTGGGCAGCTCGCGCGGCGTGATCGGCAGCAAGCAGGTCTTCAGGGCGTATCTGATAGTGATTGCTTTGGGTACCCGGGGAAGCGTTTTCGAGAGGAATCGCCTGTGTCACGCGTTTGGCATCAGAAGCGATCTGCCCGAGCATTGCTCCGCAACACTCGTTGGGATAGCTTTGCTCGGCGTGCCGCACCATGGTACGCCAAGCTTCACTTTCAATAAAAATACGACCGGTACTCACTGCACCAGTGTAGAAGGCGGCAGTAATGCCGCGGTAGCCGGTCAAAGCCTCAGGCGGGAAGATAGGTGCGAATGGGTACGAAAAAGCTTTGCACGAACTCGATTGCGGTTTGCATAGCGTCTTTGGTGTCGCCGTTATTGACGCCAACCACGACCCGCACAAGCGATGTGTCGCTGCGGTGGTATCGGATGGCGTCGGCAACCGTAAAGATTTTGGCCGAATACTCGCTGGCAATCACGCGGTCGCGCGCCTGATACCAGTAGAAGACTACGCTCTGGTTCTGCCCTCGCGAGACAACGTATTGGTTCACTGAAATAGGCTTTGCCAGGCCAGGAATTGTAATGTCGCGGATACCTGACTGCGACGGTACGTAGCCGGCGCCTGGCAGGCAGTTCTTGGGTGAATGAGGTGCTTTACCAGTCCGCTGCGTTTCAAAGAACGCTACGAACAGGGTTGCTGCATGACCGGTATGGTCTTCATATAAACGGGATATGAGATCGTCGGCCTTGAGGACTTCCAGGGAATCCTTGTCGATTGGCATTTCCTGCACGACATGCCATCCGGAACCGGAAAATTCAAAGGCGTCGAGAGGACGGTGCTGAGGTACGTTTTCGTGCCGCGAGAATCCATAGAAGACCGATGCCTGAAGGAGCAGAACAACGGTGAGGACTCTCGCGCTAGAAGAGCTAAAAAGGCGGTTCATTTACGCGGAACTTCCTGGCTGCCCCACCGGGACCGAGTGAAACCGCTTGGCGGCAAGAGAGAGCAAACGGTGAGTCAAGATGAGTGCCACGATGGCCACCAAAAAGACGATGTAGCCTTCCGTTTCGTGGTAAGCGCCTTCCGCAAACTTGGTATTTACCTCTGAGAGCAGACCCGTAACTGCAACCCGGATTCCGTTAGCGCCAATCGCAATCGGAACGGTCGAGATCAGCAATGCCCATCGCATCCAGACGCGGCGGTCGGTGAAGTACGCGTAGACCAGCGACAGAAAGGCGAGCGACAGCAGCGAACGAATTCCGCTACAGGCTTCGGCAACGTCCAGTGTCTGGCTAGGCAGCTGCAGCGTGTTGCCGGCCCGCAGCACCGGAATCCCCATGGCCGAGATCATCAGCTCGCCTAGTTGGCTGGCGAACGTCTGCAAGCGCAGCGTAAGCGAAGCATAGATGATAGCCGGAATGGGAATCATGAATAACAGCAGCGCCAACGGAAACGCCAGTGTCTTGACCCATTTTGTTCCGCCAAGATAGAGGATCGTTCCAATCAGGGCAAGCAGGAACGCCAACCTCGCAGTAAACAGCTCCGCGCCGAGCGTTGCAGCTAAAGACTGGGCAGCCGCCCAGATAACCAGCGCTAAGCCCCACGAATTCGGCTTACGAGGGAGAGCGAGGATGGCAGAGCGTCTTTGCCATGCAATGTAGCCGGCGACAATAGGCACGAAAAAGCCATGCCCCATGTTGTCATCGTTAGCCCATTGCGAAGCCATCCGATAAAGGATGGGCGCGTAACAAACCAGCAACAGAAATCCGAACCATGCAATCGGCTGCCACTGTATTTTGCCGGTGTGAGACTCAATCGATGTAGGCGCTGCAGACGCGCTGATCATTAACGTATTCCAATCACAAGTTAATCACAGCGTAATTATGTCCCGTTCGGATGCGTCCTAAAGACTTCATTACCCTGAATTCAGGTTTGTTGTGCAAAGTCTGCGCTCTTCATTCATCCTAGCCGTTCTGTCTCTACTGGCTGCCCGGGCCGGTACAGCGCAGGTTCTTTATCCACTCGACCAGGTCAGGCCCGGCTTACGAGGCACTGGCCGTACGGTGTTTCATGGGAGCCAAGTCGAGCCATTCCAGTTCGAGGTCCTCGGTGTCCTCGAAAACCTCACGCCAAATCAGTCGATCATCCTCGCCCGATTGAGTGGGGGGCCCTTGGCCGAAACCGGAATCCTCCAAGGTATGAGTGGAAGCCCAGTCTATGTCGATGGGAAGCTGTTGGGAGCGGTCGCACTCGGCTTCCCCTTCTCGAAGGAGCCAATTGCCGGTATCCAGCCGATTGGGCAGATGCTTCGTGAGATGGGAGAGAGACTGCCCGGCAGCGGAGCGGGAAGCGCGCACGTGTCCGGTGGAGGTGATGTTCATCTGTCTGCTCCGAAGTCCGGATTCAAAGTCGGAGCGCTGTCGGGACTGCAAGAGCTATCAACCCCACTCAATCTCAATGGCTTTTCGGAACGTGTCACTGAAATTTTTCGCGATTCGTTCCGCGGTTTGGGACTGGAACCACAGCTGGGAGTGTCGGGCAGAGTCGAGAGTTCTCAGGGTGGTGTTGGGATAGGCGCTACACCGGTCGCCTCCGGGCGTGTAACGGGGACTGTCCCTGTTCCTGCGATCGAGCCTGGTTCGATGATCAGCGTGCAACTTATGCGGGGCGATCTGAACGTTAGTGCAGACGGCACCGTTACATACGTGGATGGGAAGCGAATGCTGGCTTTTGGGCACCGGTTCTTAAACGGAGGCCGCACGGAGTTTCCGTTCTCCCGTGCGGACGTGGTGGCTTTATTGCCTGCCGTGAATTCTTCCTTCAAGTTGTCGGTTGCACGTCAACCGGCCGGTGTGATCACGGCAGACCGGAGCACGGCTATCGAAGGAGAACTGGGTGGTGCCGCCCAATTGTTGCCGGTGAGTATTACTGTTAGCGGCTCGACACGAAGCAGCAGTTATCACATGGAGGTGGTAAAAGACCGGCTTCTGATGCCGTTGCTGACCCAGACCGCTCTGTTTTCAGCCCTGGACAGCACGGAACGGACATTCGGTGCGGGAACGATCAGAATTCGTGGCTCGATGGACTTCACCAGCGGAATCGCGCCGCTCGAGTTCCGCGACATCATTGTGAGCGACAACAGCGCAGCGCCTCAGGCAGCCGGAGACGCGGTGGCCGAGATGGCGTTTCTTGCCAATGACACTCGTCCCGAACTTAGGATTAGCGGGGTCCATTTCACGCTGGAGGCGATGGACCGCAAGCGACAGCTTCGACTTGGGCAATTCTGGGCGTCGCGCCCCGAAGTGCAGGCTGGGGAAACGGTCACACTGACGGCCGTCTTTGAGGGCGACGATGGGCTGGAGCTGACACGCTCCGGCACGATTCGAATCCCGCCGGGCACGTTGGCTGGTGCGTTGAACATTACGGCCAGTGACAGCCTGACCTTGAATGCGCCTGACTATGCTGGCCTGAGCCCAACGGCAGTTCGCTCGCCCTCGCAACTTGTCGATCTGCTCCGGCGCTATCGCGATAGCGAAGCCGCCTACATCCGGCTTTGGCGGGCAGAACCGTCGTTTGCTGTCGCTGGCGTTGCCAGGCTCGACTTGTCTGACCCTCCTCCCTCGGTGGCGCTGATCCTTGCGGATGCGTTCAGCTCCGCTAGCGGCACCATCACCTCGTCATTGCTTCGAGGGACATCGATTGCGGAGCTGAAACTGCCCGTCGAGCGCTATGCCGTGACGGGTGCGAAAACAATCCAGATTGAAGTGAAGAATTGATCAGGCGCTGCTGCTGTTGGGCTCTGATGGTTGGTTGGACCATGCCGTGCTTCGCCGTTACGAGTGTAAGTTGGGATACAACAGGCTATGCAGAATTCGCTAAAGGTAAACTGCATGGTCTTGCGCTCACGGCAGATGGCCTGTTGCGACTGGGCGCACAAGTAACCCTGTCTGCTGAGTTAAACCAGCCGGCGTTGTGGTCAATTGCGGTTGCCCCGGATGGTTCGGTATTTGCCGGCACGGGCCACAGTGGGAAGTTACTGCATATCAGTAAAGCCGGAGCGGTCGAAGTTGTCTGGTCGGCTCCTCAACCTGAAATCTTTGCGGTGGCGGTGGATCGAAAAGGCACGGTTTGGGCAGCTTCGTCGCCGACTGGCGGACTGTATCGCATTGCGAATGGCAAGGCCGAGGAAGTCTGGCATTCAACAGAGAAGTACATCTGGGCTCTGCAGCCCGCTCCCGATGGCAGTGTGTTCGTTGGCGCCGGAGAGGCAGGGCGGGTAATCCGCATCACTCCCAGCGGCAGCGCAGAAGTCTACTACGACACCGGTCAAGTCAATGTGACTGCGCTCGCTCTCGGAAATCAGGGCCAGTTATATGCGGGTACAGACCCCAACGGGTTGCTGTACGCGATACGAGCGAAGGGCCAGGCCGAAATACTCTACGATTCCAGCCTGCCGGAGATTCGGGCGATTGTACCGGATCCAGCGGGCGCCCTCTACGTAGGGGCGCTTGGCGGGGCGCTTGCAACCAGGACCGTAAACGCGGCCGGTGCCGGCACAGCTATCGCCAATACGGTAGTCACGGCTGCGATGCCTACGGTAATCACCGTTACAGAGAACGCCCAGTCGGGAAGCGCTGTCACGGCTGGACCACCAAAGGTTCAAACACCAGTCGTTGTGCCGTCTGTTGCGGCTGGAACAACGGTGACGGAAACGGCTGGCGTAGAAAAGTCGGCCATTTACCGTATCAGTTCCGATCGGACCGTAGAAACACTCTTCGCGTCAAAGGAGGAAAACGTCTACGATGTCGCGCTGGCCCATGGCGGGGGATTGTTGTTCGCGACCGACAATCATGGGCGTGTTTACCAATGGGAGGCTGGCCGCCTTTCCCTGGTAGCTGAATTGGGAGCCGGCGAAGCAGTGCGCCTTGGTTCGTACGAAACGAACCGATTTGCGGCGCTGAGCAGTCCTGCCCGGTTGACCGGCCTTGGCTTGGAGCAGGTCCGAGCGGGACAAGAAGCACCGTGGTACGAGTCGGCCGTGCATGACGCGGGCAACGTCGCTCGTTGGGGACACATTCGGAGCCGCCCTGAAAAGACGGAACTCCACTTCTGGACGCGAACGGGTAACAGCACCCATCCCGATGCGACTTGGACGCCCTGGATGGCTGCGGGAGCGGATGGCGCTATCCGGAGTCCGATCGCCCGCTACGTGCAATGGAAGGCCGAGTGGCACGCCGACAATAGCGCCTTCGCTCAGGCGGTGAGCGTATCCTTGCTGCCGCAGAATGCCGCGCCCATTGTTCGTAGTATTGCCGCCGCATCGGTAGCTGGCACCAGTGCCACCAAGAATGCGGCCAACGCCGCGAACTCTGCCGCCGCCTATTCGATCACCGTCACCGACACAGGAGAGAGCGCACCTGCATCTGTCACAGGCGCAGCATCCCAGGCGGTGTCGCGCTTGCAGGCAACCCAAACACAGATTACCTGGCAAGCGGACGATCCCGATTCCGACAAACTAGTATATTCCTTGTATTTCAAGGCGGAAGACGCCAACGAGTGGCAGTTAGTGCGGTCGCGAATGTTCGAGAATTCTATTTTGCTCGACCCGGACGTGCTTGCCGATGGCCGTTACCTATTCCGTGTTGTCGCTTCGGATTCACCCTCCAACGCAAAAGCATTTGCGAAACAGAGTGAGATGGTCAGCGCGCCAACATTAGTAGACAACACTCCGCCTCTAGTCACGATTGGCTAGCAGCAGCGATCCAGTAGTTCGGCAGAGGTGATCGTAGATGCTTCGGATAAGACAAGTCCGCTGCGCCGCGCCGAGTTTTCAGTGGACGCCGGCTACTGGCAGCCGATTGAAGCTGAAGACGGCATCACGGATACCGAAACGGAGCGATTCCGGATTCAGCTTGACCACTTGCGGAGTGGTGAACACATGGTGGTGATCCGGGTGTTTGATAGTGCTGGAAATGCTGGACTGGCCAAGACTTTGCTGCGATAAGCTAAATAGGACGCGCCGGTGTAGCTCAGGTGGTTAGAGCGACGGTCTCATAATCCGTAGGTCGCAGGTTCAACTCCTGCCGCCGGCACCATCTTCCTTCACAATCACTCCATAAATCCGATCCAGATCGTCCTGGCAGTAGTATTCGATCTCCAGGCGCCCGGATCCATTGGGTTTTGCATGAAGAGTGACCCGGGTGCCCAGAATAGCCGACATCTCGTCCAGCGCGGCTCGAATATTCGGGTCCATGGTAGGAGTTTCTTCTCCCCGGGAAGCGCTTTGCTTTACCGCTTCGTGCTTGCCTGAACCATTCCGGGACTTCTCGCTGCCGCATAACTGCTTAATGAACGCTTCTGCCTGGCGGACGGAAAGCTGACGCTCTGTGATGTTCCGGCAGGCCGTTTCCTGCTCCCCTGGATCCGCCAGTGAGAGGAGAGCACGGGCATGACCCATGGAGATCTCACCGGCAATGAGGGCACTCTGAACACGGGGGCTAAGTCGTAGCAAGCGAAGAAAATTGGTAACGGTGGAGCGGTCTTTTCCGGTTCGCTCGGCAATTTCCTCGTGACTCAGGTGATGTTGCGAGGCAAGACTCTGAAAGGCATGGGCGATTTCCAGCGCGTTTAGATCTTCGCGCTGAATGTTTTCGACGAGCGCCAGTTCCAGGCGTTCCTGCTGTTCGGCAGTACGAACGAGAGCAGGTATAGCGGCGAGTCCTGCCTGGCGGGCAGCGCGCCACCGCCGTTCACCAGCAATCAAGCGGAATGAGTCGGGACCCGTGCGGAATACGGTGATGGGCTGCAGCAGTCCACTCAATCGAATGGAATTGGAGAGTTCGGTCAAGGATTTCTGGTCGAAGGTTGATCGCGGCTGTTCCGAACTGGACTCGATTTGATCGAGCGGAATGCTGAGGAATTCCTCGTGAGGGCCGGGTAACTGGGGTGATCTGGGTGGCGAGACGGCAGTTGCTGGCGTATCGTCCACCGACGGCGGCGTTTCTAATCTCGCAACCGCCGCGGTTTTGGCTGGAAGAAGCGCTGCAAGGCCTCTACCGAGCGCTTTGCGAGGATTCCGTTCTTGCTCTCTTGTCATGGGCCAGAATTTCCTTTGCGAGTTGAATGTAAGCCTCGGCGCCACGGGATCGAGGGTCGTAAGTGAGAATAGGCTGACCGAAACTCGGGGCCTCTGCTAATCGTATGCTGCGCGGGATTACGGTTTTAAACACCTCTTTGCCAAAGAATTCCCTCAAGTCGGTCTCTACCTGGCGCGTAAGGTTTGTTCGGTCGTCGTACATCGTAAGGAGAACGCCTGCTATGCCCAAGCCAGGATTGAACGCGGCTTTAATGCGATCGATCGTGTCCATCAACTGAGAAATTCCTTCCAACGCAAAGAATTCGCATTGGATTGGTATCAGCACGGCCTGCGAGGCTGCCAAAGCGTTGATGGTAAGAAGATCCAGCGCAGGCGGGCAATCAACCAGAACGTAGTCGAATTGCGCTGCTACCGGGGCCAAAGCATCACGAAGTCGGTGTTCGCGGCCGGAGGCATCGATCAGATCGAGGGTAGTCGCGACGAGATTCTGGTCGGCAGGAAGGAGGGACAGTCCCTCGTAACTCGTTGAAATGACAGCGTCGAGGATGGGGTTGGAGCCCAAGAGAACGTTGTAGAGTGTGGGTCGATCCGGCTCTTTGACGACGCCGACGCCCGTGGTCGAGTTTCCCTGGGGATCGGCATCGATGAGAAGGACTCGGAGTTCGGAGGCAGCTAAAGCGGCGGCTAAGTTGATGGCGGTGGTAGTTTTGCCAACGCCCCCTTTCTGGTTGGCAATCGATAATGTACGGGGCACGGCGTCTCGGATGATGCTAGCACGCACCCTGTCCGTTCCACGTGGAACCGTTACGACAGGGCTTCACCAGATGCGACCATGTACATAAATGCCTTCCATCCGCTCGCTCCTGCTTCGACATGGGTATGCATTTCTGTTCTGGTACATCTTTGCGGTTCAGGCCGGATTTCCGATCCCCGCGGACCCCATTCTGCTCATTATGGGCGCTCTGAGCGGAGAGCAACATTACTCCCTACCGCTCTCGATCCTTCTTGCCTCTGTCGCAGCGTTTACTGGAGACTTGATCTGGTACGAACTAGGCCGCTGGAAGGGACGCCCAATTCTCCGACTCCTGTGCCGCTTTTCGTTGGAACCGGACTCGTGTGTCAGGCAAACAGAGCTTGATTTTCAAAAGCGTGGGCCATGGTCTCTGCTGTTTACCAAGTTCATTCCCGGAATGAGCCTGGTCGCGACCCCCTTGGCAGGGGCAATTGGCATGCCTCGGTTACGATTCCTTGCTTCTGACCTCACGGGCTGCCTGCTGTGGTCCACTGCTTATCTCTCATTGGGAGTCATTTTCTACCGCCAGATTGACATTTTAGTTGAGAAACTTGGCCTCCTCGGCAGTCGCGCTGGTGTGATCGCTGCTCTCCTGATTGGGATTTTCATCGGATTTCGATGGCTTCAGAGAATCCGTTTCCGGCGAAAACTTCGTGTGGACCGGTTGGCTCCAGACGAAGCGCTTGCCCTACTTAACGGACCGGACAACGTATTAGTAGTGGATTTGCGCTCGCAGTCGGAAATCGCGCGCTCTGGACGGAAAATCGAAGGCGCTACGATTGTGCAGCCGGGAGAGCTGCACACAAAGTCACTTCAGTTCCCGGAAGACGCCCAAGTCATCTTGTATTGCACTTGACCGAACGAAGCGACCAGCGCCCGGGCGGCGCTGCAATTAAAGCGGGCGGGCGTAAAAAGAGTTCGGCCTCTCGCGGGCGGCTTTGAGGCTTGGGAGGCACTCAACTTCCCGATTGAGACAGTCCACCAGGCCATTACTACACTAGAGCCAAAGATCTAGGTGAAGTTGCGTTCTGCCTTAGGGACAAATAAATATCCAAGATCGAGATGGCAGCGGGAGTTACTCCCGGAATTTGATTTGCTTGCCGCAACGACGTCGGTTGCACTCGAGTAAGTTTCTGGCGTACCTCATTCGAGAGCCCGGGGATAGAACCATAATCGAATCCCGCCGGGATAGGCCGGCTATAAGAATCTTCCAGGTGGCAGACCTGTCGGGTCTGCTGCGCCAGATATCCGGCATACTTGATCTCCGTTTCGACGAGATCACTGACGTCGCGTGGAATTGGAG
>JAVHMZ010090465.1:0-10415 GCA_034782995.1 Amazona versicolor | reverse complement strand
TCCGCACCACTCGCCAGTTCGACGACTTCAAGCTGCACTTTGAAGTAAACTGCCCTGACGATGCGAATAGTGGCTTCTATTTGCGTGGACGATACGAGGTACAGCTCGAATACGAGCCTCTCGCCAACAACCCGCCCGAACGCCGCATCGGATCTATTTACGGACGAATCGCTCCCGTTGGCGATGTCCCCCGCACGCCCGGTAAGTGGGAAACCTTCGATGTAACCCTAGTAGGCCGCACGGCAACCGTTGTCCATAATGGAATAACTACTATCGACGGAAGGGAGATCGAAGGCATCACCGGCGGCGCAGTCGATGCCAACGAAGCGCAACCCGGACCGTTCTACATCCAAGGCGACCACACCGGAGGCTTGCAATTCCGCAACATCACGGTCTCCGTGCCCATGCGCTAGCTGCCTGACCTAATGGATTTCTGAGCCGCGACCGTCAGAGAGCGACCGCTTCTAAACTTCAGACACAGGCCGCTAAACTAACTACCGCTCGACCCGCTCGCGGCTGAATGTTCCACTAGCTCACGTAAACGCCCTAAGTCGCCATCCATCTTCTTTTTGGCTTGCCAGATTACTAACGGAGTAAGTAGCCGGAATAAGCCGTTATCAAATCGGTACATGCTATCGCTTTCAAGCCGCGTCAATCCATCTCCGTTCGTCACTAACCGGTATTCGGAGGTTCCGCTAAAACTCCGCTGCGCGCTGAGCGCTAACGCCATCCGCCGATCCGGCTCGACATCGACAACCGTGCTGGCGATCTCCATGCGGGCGTTGCCGTTATTGCGGTCCTGCATGACCCAAACGTCATGACCACCTGGCACGGGCGCGCCGGAGTTTTCGCGTCGAACGTCGACCAGCCAACTGACCCAGCTTTTCAACTTATCCGGCTCGTAAAGATAAGGCCAGATCACCGCAGGCCGAGCGTGGATCACAACCGACGTGGTTAGCCTTCCCGCGTCCTTTCGTGCGCTCCAGGCGGCGAGCACTCCGATAGCGATAACTAAGATCGCGAGAAGAACGCCAATGACGATTCCGAATAGTTTCATGCAAATCCTCCTGGAAGACGCTCACGAGAGTGGGCTCCGAACATGTAAGTGATAACAAGGGCTGCTGCCAAAGCGGGCGGAAACCATAACGGCGAAGTTCCACGTGAGATTGCTTGAGCCAGCCACGGGTAAGTGGCCATCAGGCCCGCGAAAAATCGCGCATGCCTGCGTCCCAAGCTTAGTCCCGCTAAGGTTCCGCAGAACATCGCCAGCATGCACGCGATTGCGAAGTAATCGGCGCCGCGTTCCAGTCCGGCTTTCAACGGAACCAGGGAAAGCAGCGCGCTCCAAGCCGCGTCAAATAAAAGGATCGGCGCCGCTGTCAGCAGCAGAACGAGCACGCTTCGTGAACGGCCTCCGGCCCGAGCAATTGCGGCAATGACCAGGGGAACTATGGACCGCATAGCCTGCGACCAATACCAGGCGCGAGCGCCTCGCCAACCCTCGCGAGTTGCCACCAACTGGAACTCTTCTTCAAGGTCGCCGAGCACAAAAGACGCAATCGCGGCGCCTGAGCAAGCCGCAACCAATTGCGCCGCCAACATCGGCGGAAGATTTCTCGTGCTCGATTTGCTCATGCGTGCTTCGCTCCGAGCCGCAGTCCCCTCGACAGACTCGCGATAGCTTGCTGGGTCCGCTGAATCGCCGACCGGCCTGTGGTTGTAACCTCGTACAATCGCCGGGCACGTCCGTTTTCGGGAAGTATGTCCCGCGCTTTCACGAGGTTCTTGGATTCCAAACGCTCCAGCGTTGCGTACACTGCGCCGATGGCGGCATCCCGACCGGTGCAAGCGGCAATCTCGCGGCGCACTTCCATCCCGTAGGCATCATTCCCGAGGCGAAGCGCGGCCAGGAGCACCAGCAGTTCGAATTCGCCGACATACTCGCCCTTGGGCATTTCTACAAAATAGAGCGAAGCGGCGGATTTGTCAAGTGACGACCCGTACCGCAACCAGTTCTTATCACTTAAGCTGTAACAAAGGCGATGCCCGTTCCTACTTATGACCGGTTTATCGAACCCGTGCTTCGGTACTTGGCTTTACATCCCGCAGGAGTTCCTGCTCGCGAAGCGTACGAAGCCGCCGCGGATTCACTCAACTTGTCCGATGCTGATCGGCAAGAATGATTGCCTAGTGGCGCTCAATCCACCTATAAGAACCGCGCTGGTTGGGCGCACGACCGTCTCAAGCGCGCGGGATACTCATCCAGTCCGCGGCGAGGCCTGTGGAGAATTACCGCAGAGGGTCTCAAATATGAGCACGCACATCGTGGATTCGCACTCCCGAGCGAAGAGGTAGATCAGATCGCCTTCAGTTTTCTCGATGCTCCAGAGCAGCCTGGAACTGCGAAGGAGGATAGTATCCTGCCTGCAACATCCAATCTGACAGAGAGCCCTGATGACCGGTTGGAAGGAGCTATTCGGGAGCTACGTGGCGCCGCAACCGACGAGCTTCTCCGGATACTCTCTTCCGTGTCGCCCCTCTTCTTCGAGAGACTCGTTCTCGATCTGTTGCACAAGATGGGCTATGGCGCGAGCCGTGAGGATCTGCAACACGCCGGTCACTCGGGAGACGGCGGCATCGATGGGATCATTTCCCTCGACAAGCTCGGTCTTGAAAAGGTTTATGTCCAAGCGAAGCGCTGGCAGAATTCTGTTGGGAGACCTGAGATACAAAGCTTTTACGGAGCGCTCGCCGGTCAAAGAGCAAACAAAGGTGTGTTTATCACTACCTCGACATTCACAGCCCAAGCCAGGGAGTTCGCTAAATCGGTTGAAAGCATTGTCCTAATCGACGGCGCAAGACTCACTGAGCTAATGATCGAATTTGAAGTAGGTGTTAGCGCTCGCGAAGTGAAAATTCCTAAGATCGACAGCGACTACTTCGAAGACGAGGTCGTATAACAGTGCTCAGAGGCTTTCTTGAAGATTGGCGCCGTCGCGAATGCTACCTTATAACCCAATGTCTCGCATTTGTCTCACGCTCTTCCTTCTTCCCCTCGCGCTGCCTGCCCAACCCCTCACCGTTGGTTCTGTCCAACTCTCACCCTGCCAGTTCGCCTCTGGCTACTGCGGCGCGATTCTGCGGCCCATCGATCCGGCAGGCGAAGTACCTGGGCTGATTCGCATTGGCTTTCAGCTCTATCCCGCGCGGAAGGGAATCCAGCCATCCACCCAAACGATCGTCGCCGTGGAAGGTGGCCCCGGCTACGCAACCACCGGCAGCGCTGCCGGATACGTAGTGCTATTCGCTCCTCTCCTCGAGGATCACAATCTGCTGCTCGTCGACAATCGCGGCACTGGCGCTTCGGCAGCCATCGATTGCGAGCCTCTACAAAGCGAGCTGGTGCAAACTATCGCCGATGTGGGCAACTGTGGAACGCAGCTCGGTAATCGCTCCGATCTGTTCGGAACCGCGCTCGCGGCAGACGATCTCGCCGCCGTTCTCGATGCTCTGCAAACCGGTCCCGTCAATCTCTACGGCGATTCGTACGGCACCTGGTTCTCGCAGTCATTTACCGTGCGCCATCCTGAACTGGTGCGCGCCGTGGTGCTCGACAGCGCGTATCCTGTGCTCGGCGAAAATCCGTTCTATCCCTTCGCCGCCGCATACAACCGGCTGAACTACAACCTGGTTTGCGAGCGTTCGGAGGCCTGCAGCAATCAGCCCGAAACGTCGCTCACTCGCATCGCAGAGGCCCTAGAAGACCTGCGTGCATTTCCGTTCACGGGACAGGCCTACGACGGAAATGGCGATCTTCGCACGGTGACCGCCGACGCTACCGCGATTGCTTACATGATGTTCGCGGGAACTATGGGACCGGTGATCTATCGCGATCTCGATGCTGCTCTGCGCGCTTATCGCCTCGATGGAGATACCGCGCCCATGCTGCGCCTGATCGCCGAGAACGAGCTGAGTTCCGGCTTCGAGACATCCGTCGGGCCAGCGACGGAATACAGCCGCGGTCTGTTCGCAGCGGTCAGTTGCAGTGATTACCCGCAGATCTATGACATGACCCTCACCCCAGCCATGCGTGCCGCTCAGGATGAGACCGCGATCCTGCAGGTCGAGCAGAACATGCCGGAGATTTACGCACCGTACACCATCCCGGAGTTTCGCGCCATGCCCATTGATGTGAGCCTGCTCGACCTTTGCGTGAACTGGCCGGTCTCCGCCGCCGCGCATCCCCCGCAACACTCTGTGCCCCCGAACGCCACCTTTCCGAACACGCCGGTGCTGGTGCTTTCCGGTGAACTCGACGCTCTCACCACGCCGACCGAAGGCAAGCTGGTCGCTGATTTATTTCCTAGCTCCCAGCAGGTGATCGTCGCGAATAGCTTTCACGTAACCGCCGTGGCCGACCCCGACCATTGCGCTTCGCAAATCGCATTGCAGTTCTTCCGCAGGCTCACGCCCGGCGATACTTCTTGCGCGGCGAACATTACGGAGGTTCGCACCGTGCCGAACTTCGCAATGGAGCTGAGTGGCGTTGCAGGCACCACTCCTCTGCCCGGAAACGCCGCGACAATCCGCGACCTGCAAGCAGCCGCCGCTGCTACCTTATCTGTGGGCGATGCGATCGCGCGCTGGTATATCAACTTTGATGGCTCGGGAGTGGGTTTGCGAGGAGGGACGTTTTCTTACACCGGAACCGCCGGCGTTTTTCATTATCAACTCACCGGTCTAATGTGGGTCGACGATGTCGCTGTATCGGGTGCCGTTGAATGGAATTACAATAACGGCTCGGTCGTCGCCAAAGTCTCGATAGCTGGTGCCGGAACCGACTCCGGCACACTCGACATCACTTACAACGATCGCGAGCCGCACTCCTCAGCTACGATCCAGGGAACGATTGGCGGACGGGTTGTCAATGCCATCACCATCGCTCCCTGATCGGAGCGCGCGTTAAGCGCCGTCCGAGCCGTGCAGCTTCACCATCTTGTTATAAATGCCGAGCAGCAGGAACGCGGGCACCCATTGTCCAACAAACAGCGCCTTCTTCTCTTCGCCGGTAAACTGCAGAATCAGCGACCCGGCGATTGAGCCCAGCGCCGCCCAGAGCCACACATCAGACGGGAGTTTGGCGGTCTGCGCCTCGATACTACGCGCCACAACTCCTTCGCGATGCTCGTGCCGCGCGCCTGTTTGGGGATCTTTTTCAGTTACTTTGTCTAACGCTTCGTTCATGGCCTTCGTCCTCCGTGAGTTACGATGCGCTTTCAGCATCCAGACGGCCAAAAATAACCGAGATTTGCGAGAGTTTGTGCATCGCTCCTTACACCCTCACTCCATAGGAGGTAACCCCCATTCTGAGCCGTGCTAGCCTGACACTTTCCGCAGAGCGTCAAGCTTTCGTAAAAGTATTGATTTCCACGCCCATTTCGTATTCCGTTTCGTGCGTAGCTACGTACTGTAGGAAGGAATGCGATCGGAACCGTACTTGACGGGGTTGAGCATTGACAGCCCGATGGGTAGGATCGAGAGATAAGTGCTTATGGAGCGCTATCGGGTTCTGATCGTTGACGATGACGCCGCGATCCGCAGGCTCTTGGCGACGTTTCTCCAGCATGGCGGTTACGACGTCGACACCGCAGGTGGAGCCGCGGACGCCATCGCGCAGCTCGAACGTGCTTTTTACCACTTGGTGCTCACCGATGTGCGTATGCCCGGGCCGGATGGCATCGAGCTTCTGCACTGGGTGGTCGAGCACCGCAATCGGACCGGTGTGGTGCTACTCAGCGGCTGCGATGACGTGCGAGTCGCCGTGAGAGCGATGAAACTGGGCGCACTCGATTACATCGTGAAGCCGTTCGAGCTGAAAGATGTCGCCGAGGTCGTCCGTAAGGCGATCGCGAGCCGCCAGGAGAGCATCGAGCGCGAACTGCACTTTTCGGAGCTGGAAAGCACGATCGCGCAGCAATCCGGCGAACTCAAGAGCACGGTTGCGCGCCTGCACGAGGCGTCCGAGGAGACACTGGAGGCGCTAGCCGCCGCGCTCGATGCGCGCGAGCGCGAAACACAGGCCCATTCACTCCGGGTGTCGCAATACTCCGCGCGCCTCGCGGCGGATCTTGGCGTCAACCGTGGCGATTTGGAGATTGTCCGCCAGGGTTCCATGCTCCACGACATCGGGAAGATCGGCATCTCCGACCGCATTCTCCTCAAGCCCGAAAGCTTAACGGACGAGGAGTGGGTCGAAATGCGCAAGCATCCCCAAATCGGTGCCTGGATCGTGGGTGGCGTCGAATCGCTTAAAGCCGCTTCGGGCATTGTGATCGCGCATCACGAGCGCTGGGATGGATCGGGTTATCCGCACGGGCTGAGCGCCGATCAAATCCCGCTGGGAGCCCGGCTGTTTGCGGTGGCCGACTCGCTGGATGCGATTCTTTCGGATCGTCCTTACCGCGCAGGCCGCTCATACCAATACGCGCGTCACGAGATCGAGCGTCATCGAGGTTCGCAGTTCGACCCCGAAGTGGTCGATTGTTTCTTGCGCGTTCCGCCCGCTGCATGGGAAAACATTCGCGAGACCAGCCTGCAGCGGCATGCCTTGCCAGTATTATCGTCATGAACGCCCCACGCCATTCAGCTCGCCTGCTTTTTGACCGCGTGCCGCTGCCCGCGTGGGTAGTGCGGCTTGAGGATATGAGCATTCTGGACGCGAACGAGGCGGCATCGGAACACTTCGGCTACACGCGCCAGCAGTATCTCGGCATGCGGCTCGGCGATTTCCAGTCCGAGATCGATGTCGACCGCTTGCGCGAGGCGGCGCAGGAGCGGAGCGACAGCAGCCTAAGCCTACGAGGCTGGACCACCCGTACCGCTTCCGGCGCCGCGCTCGACATTGATTGCGCTGTTCGCTTTGTGAATTGGAAGGGCGCTGCCGCGGCTATCGTGTGCGCGCTCGATATGTCGGATCAGAAGGCGCTCGAGGAGCGGCTCCAGCAAGCCGGAAAGATGGAAGCTATCGGCATGCTGGCGGGCGGCATCGCCCACGACTTTAATAACCTGCTCACCATTATTTCCGGCTATAGTCAGCTTCTGCTCAACAACGTTCCCGAACGCGAGCGCACCTCCGTCGAACAGATTCTCAAAGCCAGCGAACGCGCCGCCGAGCTCACCGGACAGCTACTCTCCTTCTCGCGCCACCAACATCCGCAACCCCGCATGGTGGACCTCAACCACGTGGTGTCGGGTATGTCGACGATGCTGCGCCGCTTGATCGGTGAACACATTGAGCTTCGTCTGTTGCTCGAGCCCGGTCTGGGCGCCGTCTATATCGACCCGAGTCAAGTCGATCAGGTGGTGATGAATCTATCGGCCAACGCGCGCGATGCCATGGAGGCCGGAGGCGGCCTGACAATCGAAACGCGCAACGTTGATGTGGATCAAGCTTTCAGCTGCGTTCCCGCAGGACACTACGTTTCGCTATCCGTTACCGATACGGGCGTAGGCATGGATAAGAAGACCGCCGCGCGCGTGTTCGACCCGTTCTTCACGACTAAGGAAAAAGGACGCGGTACCGGACTGGGCCTTTCGACTGTCTTCGGGATCGTCAAACGGGCTGGCGGTTCGGTGGACCTTCAGACCGAGCCCGAACACGGTACCTGCGTGCGTGTGTATCTGCCGCGCATGACCGAGGTCGCGAATGCCGCGGCGCCTGAGCGTCTGGTTGCCGAGGCTGTAGGCGGCCGCGAAACGATACTCGTGGTTGAGGATGAAGAGGCGGTCCGCCGTCTGGTGCGCGCAACCCTGGAGCGTCGCGGTTACCACGTTCTGGTGGCGGGTAGTGGCCAGGAGGCGCTTCGCATTTGCGCCGAGTTCGATGGACCGATTGAATTGTTGCTGACTGATTTGGTTATGCCGCAGATGAGCGGTACCGAGGTCGCGCAAAGAGTTTCTAAGTTACGGCCCACCACGCGCGTGCTATGCATATCGGGCTACACAGATCGTTCGGTGCAGAGGACCATACCGCTTCCCAAGGACGCCGAATTCCTGCAGAAGCCGTTTACGCCCATTGCGCTGGCACGTTGCGTCCGCAAAGTTTTGGATCGCAACAGCAATCCGAAGAGCAGCACATCCAGGCCTTGAGTAAGTCGCGGCATGATGTAATAGTTTCGTTTTGGCTATTGCGTCCTTACGAATCCTTTGTGGCTTGGCGTTGTTAGCCGTGGTGTCCCGCTCGGCGACGCCGCCGATCGAAGACTACATCCGCGACACGTGGCGTGTACTGACGCGCTCGCACCGCCAACTGGCGGCGGCTGCCGTCGACCCGAAGTTCCATCCCGATCCCGACGGCAAATGGGCGTTGTTCTATCCATCAGGTGAAGATCCGGCGAGCATCGAACGGCAGCTAACCGCCGAGATGAGCAAAGAGGATCTCGCCAAAATCAGGCTGGAGCGCCTTCCTGCCGACACGACTCACCTCACCGAGCAGGGCCTACTCTACTTACCGCACTCGTATGTGGTTCCCGGCGGTCGCTTCAACGAAATGTACGGATGGGATAGTTATTTTATCCAGGTTGGGTTGCTTCGCGACCATGAAGATACTCTCGCCAAAGACATGGCCAATAACTTTTTGTATGAAATTGAGCACTATGGCAAGATACTCAACGCGAACCGCACTTACTATCTCAGCCGCTCTCAGCCTCCGTTTCTAACTCAGATGTTACTCGGCGTCTTCAGGAAAACCCACGACAAAGCTTGGCTTACAGCCGCGATTCCAGCTCTCGAAAAACTCTATGGGTTTTGGACCTCTGAACCACACCTGACTCCCGAAACCGGACTCTCGCGATACTACGATTTGGGCACTGGACCAGCCCCGGAAGTACTTTCATCGGAACGCGATGCGGATGGACGAACTCACTACGACTTAGTGAAAGCCTACTTCCGCGAACATGACTTCTCCGACTACGACGTAACGCAGTACTACGATCGCAAGTCCGATACTCTGAAGCCGCTGTTCTACAACGGCGACCGCTCCATGCGTGAGTCGGGCTTTGACCCCTCCAATCGATTCGGGCCATTTAACATCGACATCATTCACTACGATCCGGTTTGCCTCAATTCCCTGCTCTACCTGATGGAAACGGAAACGGCGGAGATTTTGAAGATTGCTGGACGTGAAACGGAAGCCCCCGCGTGGCTGGATCGAGCGAGTAAACGAGCCGCTCAGATCAATAAGTTGATGTGGGATGCGAGGGACGGCCTTTATTACGATTACAACTTCGCCACTAAGTCACTTCGTAAGTATCCATTCCTAACGAGTTTCTATCCTTTGTGGGCAGGCATCGCCACGCGCGAACAAGCTGCGGCCGTGCAGGCGAACTTATCGCTGTTCGAACGCGACGGCGGCTTGCAAACCAGCACCAAGCCCAGCGGAAACCAGTGGGATTCGCCGTTCGGGTGGGCGCCACTCGAAATGATCGCCGTCGATGGTCTTCGCCGCTATGGTTTCATCCAAGATGCCGACCGCATCGCCACTAAATGGCAGAAGCTAGTCGAGAGCCAGTATCAAAAGCACGGATTCATCGTGGAAAAATACGACGTGGTCCGCGCGGGCTCGGATGTCAGCGGCAACATCCAATACGGCTATCGCACCAATGAACCCGGCTTCGGCTGGACCAACGCCGTCTATACCCATTTCACCGATGAACTCCGCCGCCGATAGCCTGGGGTTGATCGGTCTTCCCGCGCCGGTGCGTGAGTTAGCCGCGCGGCGTTGGGACGCCATCGTGGTCGGCGCCGGTCACAACGGACTCACTTGCGCTGCCTATCTCGCGCGAGCCGGAAAAAGCGTCTTAGTTCTCGAAGCTCGAGAGCGAATCGGAGGCGCGTGCACTCTGGAAGAGCCCTGGCCAGGAGCGCGCATGTCCCCCTGCGCGTATCTGGCGGGACTGCTGCATCCGTTGGTTGTCAGTGAGCTGGATCTCGAAGCCCGCGGCTTCCATTGGACGCCCGCGACTGCCGGAATGTTCGTGCCTTTCGAAGATGGCACAAGTATCCAGCTGCACGACAGCGATGCCGAGTGCGACGTGGAGGTACGCCGGTTCGCTCCCCGCGATTTCGATGGCTGGCGCGCGCTGTGCGACTTAGTCCGCCGTGTGCGCGATGCACTCCGCCCGCAGGGCGAGCGCGACATGTGGATCGGCGAAGCTCCGACTCGCGAACAGATCGAAGACCGTCTCGGCAACGACCGCGAGGCTCTTGCGATGTTGTTCGAATGGTCGATGGTGGAGTTTGTCGAGCGCTATCTTACTGACGAGCGGCTGCAATATGGATACCTCGGGCAAGGTGTTATTGGAACCAATGCCAGTCCGTTCGATCCGGGAACCGCGTCGATTCGTTTCCATCATGCT
>JAVHMZ010090355.1:0-10417 GCA_034782995.1 Amazona versicolor | reverse complement strand
GCCGCCTGCTCCAGGGAACAAATCGGCTAGTCCGGTTCGATGGACGAAGCGCAGTAACCATCGAACCGGGCAGCAATATTTGGTCCGATTCTGTCGAACTCCACTATGTAAACAAGAATCCGGAAGCCTACCGCGAACGAAAAATGGCGGTGAGTTTTCAGGTTGTCGATCGATCCGGGCCCATGACCTGGCACGCCAAAGCCATGCAGACGTCCTATCTTTCGGGTCCTGGCTCTGGCGCACACGGCGCTGAAGAGACGAGCGACGCTTTTCCATTCAGCACGACTTCCTGGTATTTTCTTGACGCTATGGATGCCATGGTCGCAAGCAGTACGAAGTTGGTAGTGGCGTTTGGGGACTCCATCACAGATGGAACCAATTCCACCCTCAATGGAGATGATCGCTGGCCTGATTTCCTCGCCTCTCGTGTGCATGCCGCATTCGGAACACAGTGCGCTGTGGTAAATGCCGGGATTGGTGGCAACCAGGTCATCGGGCCTGCTAAGTATGACAAAGCGAATCCTCCAGGAGGCGGGCCTTCTGCCCTGGAACGTCTTGATCGCGACGTGCTGGCGCTCTCTGGCGTGACCACAGTGGTCTGGCTGGAGGGGATCAATGATTTAGGAGGGGCAGGAGCGACGCCCGAAGCTGTGATAGGAGGTTACAAGGATGGCATTGCGCGCTTGCATAGTCGCGGCATTCGTGTGATTGGCGCGACGATTACTTCCAGCCTGAACAGTACAGCGACACATGGCACCGCCGAAGTGGATGCCCGGCGCAAGCAGATCAACGAGTTCATCCGGCATAGCGGAGCATTTGACGGGGTTGCCGACTTTGACCGGGCAACACTGGATGCGCAATCCGGCACACTCCGCAGCGAGTACCAGCCCAGCAGTTCCATCGGGGGAACGGGAGACCGGCTGCATCCCAACCGGGCTGGCTATCAGGCAATGGCAAACTCGATTGATCTTGAGAAGCTATTCTGATTGCGTCATTCCTCCAAATAGGCAAAGGTCCTGCCGAACGGAAGCCGGACTTGCCATGTTTTGCTATGCCGGCCTTGAACGAACATACGTAAAGCGTTGCTTCAGTCTCAGAAAGCGTCGCTCAATCAATTCAAAAGAGAGAACGGAGACTGCGATGTTCAAGGCGAGGGCAGTGGTGGGGTGGATGAAATAGGAGCTGAGATGATTCTTGTTTTCCAGGAATCCCACCCAACGCCAGGCAAACAGCAGAGCGATTGGGGAGTACACGTAAAGTCCGAACGAGATTTTGCCGAGGTAGGTGAAGGCGCGAGTCAGCACTCCATCACCCGGTCTGCAATCCAGGGATGCGCGGACGAGAACTGAACAAGCAACCGCGACAATCAGATAATTCAGGGCGGCGTTGGCAAGTGCAGGCTTTGATCTTGGGATCACTATCTCAGTAGCGACAACGGCGGCTATGGATGCGGCGATCCACAGGCGAGGGTGCTTAAACCTGGACGCAAATACAGTGCCCGTTGCCACGAGCACTCCGAGGGCAAGGAGATCGAGCCTTGCGGCTGTATTGCAAAGGATGGATACGAATTGCAGACCCGGATGCTTGCCCGCATTGGTTTGCTGAAGAAAAATCCGTGTGGCGAAAGAAACCATGATTGCGAGGATTCCGAGTAGGGGCAATGTGGTTGCTTTAACCCAGCGCATGACCAATCCCCAAACCAGATAGAACTGCTCCTCGATGGAAATACTCCAAAGGTGTACGATCTGGAGCATGGGATGCCGGATGATTTCGAAGTTGCCCAGGAACAAAACGAACGGAATTAACTGCATGCCGGTCAGCGGTTGCTGAGAACGTCCGTGTGGAATCGAGCCTTGAAGAAAGAAATACCCGAAGAGGAAGAGTAAGTACAGGGGCTAGATACGCAACGCCCTCCGCAGATAGAAAGCCTTGATGTCCACTTTTCCGATCACCTGACTCTCGCGCAGCAACAGAGTGGTGATCAGGTAAGCGCTGAGAACAAAGAACAAATTGACACCGAACGTTCCACAAATGACGGCGTTCGCGATCACAACCGAGATGGCATGGGGCGCGCCGAAGCGTTCGTAGAAATCGGCGCTGCTTGGCAGGGAGTCGGCGATAAACACAGCCAGAAACGCGAAGAACCGGAGGAGATCCAGTTGTGGAAGATAGAACTGCTGGACGTCTCGTTGTGGAACAGAGAGCCGCTGCGGGGACGAGGTGCTCAGGAATGTCTCGGTGGAGGTTGACATGCTGACCGCATCGCGAAAAGCCGTACTGGTACCGCTTATAGTAAGCGCTCTCCGTTTTTGCACGGCTTCTCCCGGACTGCGTTCCTGAAGCAGGCTGCTGCCCATGGTCGATAAGCTCCTGCTACAGAAAAGAGGCGTGATTACTGCCCTACCATTGAATACGAGCCACAATCTGACCGTTGCGCACTGTGGGAACGGCGCCGCCAGTCTGGATGTTCGTTACTGATGTGTTGATGTACCCGAATCCGGATACGGTTTGCCCCCGGGAGCTAAAAACCTGAGACTGCGCCGCGTTGGTCGCTGTTGGCGAGCTCAGGAATACGCGGTTGAACACATTGAAAAACTCTGCGCGAATCGCAAAACTGATCTGCTCATGAATGCGGAAGATGCGCCCAACGCTCAACTATTCTTGCGGCTGACGCTGCCAGCGGTAGTCGTTGTAATAAGGTGCCGCGGTCCCCCACGTTCCGGCAGCAGGCTGCGACCAGGCCGCAGGATTCAGAATAAACGTGGTGTTCGGGTCGAAGCAGTGGCAGTCCGGAGTGTGCGTGAAGAGTGGAACGCCAGGCACCCGGTTAGCGAACGTCGCCTGCTGCCTCGGTAGCACCGTGTTGATGTTATTCGTGGCAGTCGGCGAAAGAATGGGAAGCCCGCTTTGATATCGCAGGGAACCGCCCAAAGTCCAGTCGCGCTGGACGGCGCGAATGAACCGGTTACCGGAGAGAACCGGAACATCGTAGTTGAACAAAATCGCCGAGACTAGCGGAATTGAGGATCCCGAGATGGCCTTCTGGACGCGGCGATTGAACACATCGTTCACCGGCGTGCTTTCCGCAGTCGTCAGCTCCTTCTGCCATGTAAAGGAATACTGGGCATAAAAACCGTGCCAGTATCGCTGCGTGATTTTGGCTTGTAAGGCGTCATACCAACTGTTGCCGAGAGGCGCCCAGTTGACCGGGATGTTGCCGAACTGCGGGAAAGGCCGCAAAGATTGCGCTAGAGTCAAGCCCTGCGGGAATGCGGCATAAGGCAGTTGAAATCCCGCCGCTTGCGGTTTGCCGGAAGCAAATGTGGAAGTCAGCAAAGCCCGGTCACTAGCATTCGCCAGACTCAGGCCGGCTGCGTTGACGCGCTGTTCCGTCAGTCCGTTCAGGTCGATCAGGTTATTCGCCAGCAGCCACGCGCCACGGTTTCCCACATAGGCGGCTTCCGCCGAGAGGTTCTTCGTGATGCTCTGCTGCAGCGAAATATTCCATTGATTGACGCGCGGCGGACGACCGCCGTTCGGGTCGATCCAATAGGGTGGGCTGTTTGTCAAACCTGGATAAGGCACGATCCCGGCGCTGAGCGAGGCTGGATAAAGCTGCGCCTGTGTATAAGGCAGACCCTGCGCGAAAGTTGCGGCTGGCGAACCGAAGGATGGTGACACGAAGGAGAGCGAATTGTATTGCACGTCCGCGCCGCCGATGATCCCGCCGATATACGCGAACGGCGTTGTGTACCCGTATGTAATGCCCCAGCCTGCGCGCAGCACCGTCCGGTCCGTAATCTGGTACGCCACGCCAAGGCGCGGCCCCACTGCGTAAGGGTATGTGTTGGTAAAGGAGCAGTTGCAGCGGCCCGGCCCGTATCCCTCGTAAATCGTTGCGCCAGGAAGGTTGCCGGCGGAAGGATTGAGCGTAGTCGGCGAGAACTCGGCGAACCGGTTGTGAATCTCTTTCGGCGCACCCTGCATGTCCCAGCGGAGCCCGTAGGTGAACGTTACGCGGCGGTTCAACTTCCAGGAGTCTTGCGCAAACAGCGACCAGGAGGTCTTCCGGAACTGCGGGTCCTTCGGGGTGGAAACACTCGCGCTGTCCGCCAGCCCCAGCAGGAAGCTCGCATAGGCGTTCCCGATATTTCCTCCGCCCGTGCTCCCGGAACTGATATACGGCAGAGCCGTTTCGTTGTTGTTGAACCCCCAGATGCCATAGGCCCCGTTTACGGACCGGTTGCGGTATGCATCGATGCGCCAGTCCGCCCCCACCTTGTAGCTATGGCTGCCGCGAATGTAGGAGAGGTTCACCACTGCTGTCGGTTTATCGATAGCGTATTTATCCGCATTGCTGGGACCGACCGGCAGATTCATTCCATACCCGCCGGTCGCAATCGTCCCGAGCCGTGGAAATCCGGTGGCCGTCGTGTTGCCGGTGAAGTTGGTTGCGATGCCACCATTCAGTCCGAGTTGCGCCGGTGCATTGTATGCCAGCACGTCGGAGATAGCCACGTCCGGATTGCGATACATGATGTACCCCGCGCCCAAGTGCAGCAGCATATTGGGCTTCAGCGTATAGTCATAGTTCATGCGCATCGTCTCGTTGCGTTCATACAGAATGCGCAATTGTGAGATGGGGGCAGGCAGCCCGTCGGGATTCACATACTGATCCGTCCGGAAGCGCGAAAAATAGAACGAAAGATGCTGCTTTTCCGTGATAATCTGATCCAGCTTGATGCTCGGAACGGACTGGAACTTCGGGGTGGGATATGTCTGGTTCCAGTTGTTTACCAGATTGCCGTTGGAAGGCGCAGGAATGAACGCCTGAATCTTCGCGGCAATCGGGCTGATGCGGCTCGCCGGGATGATGTTGCCGGGGAAAGGATCAGTCACAATCTGTCCGTTTATGCTGCGAGCGGTCTGCGGATCGTAGATTGTGTTCTCGTAAATGGCTCGTCCCGTCGGATCGGTTCCCAGTTGCTTTCCTGTGAGGATCGCGCTGAAGTCACCATTCCGCATTGCGGTTGTAGGAACGGTTTGGGTGATGCCGGAGATAAAGCGGCTGTCTTTGTAGAACTCCCAGCCGAGAAAGAAGAAGCTGCGATTCTTTCCGTTGTAGAGCTTCGGCACACGGATTGGTCCGCCAATTGTGAAGCCGAAATCGTTCTTGCGTGCCGCCGGGCGGATCAGATTCCCATGTCCGTTATCAGTGAACGTGAGACCTGCATTCAGGGCATCGTTTTGAAGGTATTCATAGGCGCTGCCGTGATACTGATTCGTGCCGGATTTGGCGTTGAAGTTAAATAGCCCCCCAACGACTTGACCGAATTCTGGCGCGAAGTTGCTGGTTTGAAGAGCCGCCGCTTCGATTGCTTCCACGGAGGGCTGAAGCTCGTCAATGCGGGCGGTGCTCAGCGAATTAGTCGCTTCCTGACCCTCAAAATACATCGCCTCGGTGTTGTTCGGCGCGCCATTCACTCGAATCACGTTCTGCCCTGTGTTGTTGGCGCCGGGCTCAAGGGTGATGAAAGCGAACGGGCTTCTCACATATCCGCCGCTCAACACTCCGAAGTTGATGGGAAGATTTCCAATCTGCTCGCCCGTAAGCGTGTGTGCCTGTTGCGCATCTTCGGTATTGAGCAGCGCCGCCTCCCCGGTGATGGTCACCGATTCAGACGCCGCGCCAATCTGCAACGAGAAATCCAGGCGAACAGTGGTCGCCACCGCGACCTGGATGTTGGTCTGTATCGCGCGCTTGAAGCCCGCCGATTCCACGCTGACGTTGTAAGTGCCAGCAGGCAGCGAGGCGATGGTGTAGTTCCCGGTGCTCGTAGTCGCTGCCGAGAACTGTGAATTTTGCTCGGTGTTAATGGCTGTGACGGTGGCGTTGGGCACCACAGCCCCGGCCTGATCCACCACTGTCCCCGTAACAGTGCCGAGGTCGCTCTGGGCGAACGCTGATATAACGAAGAACAAACCCCATACTGCTTTCCGCAGATGCATATATTGCTCCTTTTCGCTGATCTACCGTATAAGAGAAAAACCTCAGACGTCCTGAGCACATTCAGAAAATAGCGAGCGGGTTGAATGGCGACCCTGTTGCTCCAGGCACCCGGAGCGGAGCCACCGTCATGCAGAACGTGCTGCGTCGAAGCTTCGCAGCCTGTTCTGCCGCCAGGTCCAGATCACAGTTATCGAACAGCGGGGTCCCAACGGCAACCAGAAAAAGCTGATGGATGGGCTGATTGACGCCTTCCACGCGCGAGGGGCGCACATCCTGCACCGCGTCGCTGCCGAACAGGGCGATATCGCGATCTTTAAGCCAGCGCCCGGCTGAGGCATAGAGCCCCGGCGCGGCAACGTTGAGATTCAAAGGCCCTTTGTCCCGCACGCGCTGCCAGCGGCCGGTGCGCAGCAGAACGCAATCGCCGCTTTCAATCTTCAAGCCGGTCTGCTTTTCCCAGGCGTCCAGGTCCTCCGCATAGATGGCCTCATCGTCGCCCATGTAAGGCACGCGTTTGAATCGAGGCCAGTCGATCAGAACTCCCCGTGTCACCAGACCGTCTTTGAACGGCATAACATCGTTCTTCTCCGCACCCCAGTTCGTGATGCTCGCGGCCGGGAATCCGTTATAGACATGACCTTCATAGATGAAATGAGAGAGGGCGTCAAAATGAGTGGTGTTGTTGCCGTGGAAGCTGACGCTGATGCTGTCCACGGCATAGCCACTCGGTACGCGCATGTTCTGCCCGCTGGACCGCATCGTGTGCTGCCACGTGTAGCGTGAAGCAGGTGCCGGCTCGGCGTCTCTCGGAGCGATATCTGCATCTATCGACATGGATACCGAAATTCCCTCTTTGATCAGTGACGCCGCCTGCCTGCGTTTGGCTGGAGTGATCAGGTTAACCGTGCCAGCCATGTCTTCTTTGCCCCAGCGGCCCCAGTTTGAGAGTTCCGTCATCCAGCGTTCGATATCGGCTTTGGTGAGGTCACGCGGGTACTTCTTTTCGGGAGCGCCAATCGCTCTCGGTGCGGACCCAATCGCAGCGCCTGCAACGCCAATAAATTCACGCCGAGAGCGCATCAGACGTCCACCCGCTTCGTCATCTTGTCGAGCGCGGCGCGATCAATGGGATACCCAAGCCCGGGCGCTGTAGGGGCTGGTACGTAGCCGTCTTTATCGATGCGGATTCTGTCCTTGTGATAGGCGCGGTCTGCCAGGTCTGCGGTATGCGGCATCTCGAACCAGAAGGCGTTTGGCAGTGCCAGTTCCAGATGAAAGTGAACCGCGATGTCAATGACGTTGCCCCAATTGTGCGGCGTGCATTCGAGTCCGAAGGCATCTGCAAGCAAGCCGACGCGCATCGACCCGCTAATGCCACCGACATTGTCGGCGATCAGACGAACTACATCCATGGCTCCATTCTTGATGTACTCGGCAAAATCCGAAATGGAACCCAGAAACTCGCCCACATGCAGCGGTACGTCGAGCGCCTTCGCGAGTTCGACCAGACCGTCCATATCCACCGTGCGAATCGGATCTTCGAACCATGCGTAGTCAAGCTCATCGAGGAGACGGCCCACCTTCATCGCTTCGTAGCGATTGTAAGCCTGCACGGGATCGTGCGCCAGCACGTACTCGTCGCCGAGCGCCTTGCGAAGCTGCCGGATCTCCTCCATGTGGCCGACGTAGGCAGGAATAGGCGGCCCGTTCTTATGCTGACCAGAACCGGGATGAATCTTGTAGCCTTTGTACCCCGCCTCTTTCGCCTTCAGGGCATCGGGCACATAATCTTCGAGAGAGGGGAGATGCAGGGAACTGGCATAGGCGAGCATACGGTCTTTGGTGCCGCCCAGCAGCTTGTATATGGGACGCCCGACCGCCTGGCCAAGAATGTCCCACAGGCAGACGTCCGCCGCCGCAGCCTTGTAATTCGGCCAGGAGCCACCGCTGCGGCTTGGCATTGCGACGAAGGCGCCCCCGCCCCCGGTACGCGCTCGCGAGTTGAAGCCAAATGATCCCTTCAACCCTGAGGTGGAGTTGAGCACCGGCAGCACATCAACAACGTTCTTGCCGGTCAGCACGGGTTTCGCCCACTCCAGCCACCCGGTGGTGCGCTCGCGATTGCCCAGCGGATAAATGCCTTCGATGCCGCTGTTGGTCACGAGGGAAACCAACTCGCCTGTTTCTGAGCCATTTAGCCGCCGTATATTCCCCAGATCTGTCACATAAACCTTTACCTGTTTGATGGTGAGGTCCGGCAGATCGGCCTTTTTCACGCCCACGCTCTGCGCAGCCGCATAGCCCGGATCAGCGATGGCGGCGAAAGCAGCCGCAGTGCCAGCCGCCGTCGCGGTTCCTGGTGGCGCCTACAATGGCCAGCGGCAAAGCTTCCCCGGTATTCCCGCTCTGCAGATTGGCGGCGAGTACCTGCTGTTTTTGTGGACCGGCCATAGCGGACCGACCCAGCTCATTGGGTTGAATCAAGGCTTATTCAAGATGGGCGAAGATGCCTCCGGTGAGCCGCTTGCCACGCGTGAAGCCACCAGCGAGATCATGTTGGACGCAAAAGGCGCAACGGTGAATGATCATCCGGTCGCGCTGCGGTTGTCCGACGTGCGAGCGCGCCTCTCGGTGGTGGCGCGGAAAGGCTCCGGGCAATGAGGCGCTTCGTTTACCTCGGACTGTGCGCGCTCATCGCCGTCGCGCTTCCGGCCCAAGCTTACTACCACTTCCTCCACTACGGTTCGAACGGCGCTGTGCTGCCGGAGAAGTTTAATCTCGCTCAGTTACCCAGCCAGACCGTGACATTCTACGTGTCAAACTCCGGTCCCTCAACTTACTCGACAACTGATAGCTTTCCGTCCGTCGTGAATCAGATCCGCCAAGCTACGGCGGTTTGGAACGGTGTCGCGACGTCGAGTTTGCGGGTGGCTTTTGGGGGCTTGTACGCGCCGGGCACGGCTGACAACAGTCCTGGCGGCGTGGTGGTGTTCGAGGAGCTACCTCCCGTCCTGCTGGCGTTTAGCGGCCCGACCACATGTGAGGACACCGCGCCTCCCGGTCCGTGCAAACAACAAGCGCCCACCGATGGACAGGCTTACCTGCCGATTCTGCAATCGACCATGCACCTGAATCAGGACATGACGAAAGCGCCCGGCCCAAGCTTCACCGAGACTTTTTATTTAGTCGCCGTGCATGAGATGGGGCACGCTCTCGGCTTGCAGCATACGTTTACGTCGAGCTCCATGTCGACGATGCCCACGCGTAACACTTCGCTCGTCGCGCCGATTCATGCAGACGATATTGCGGGTATCTCGGAGCTGTATCCGGCGTCCGGCTGGGGCGCGCAGACGGGCTCAATCACCGGAACAGTCACGTACTCCGACGATGGTTCGCCGGTGCACATGGCCTCGGTTGTGGCCATTCGCTCGGGAGCGCCCGCAATTAGTTCGCTGACGCTGCCCGACGGCAGTTTTCGAATTGATGGCGTAGCGCCGGGACAATATTTCCTGTATGTGCACCCGCTGCCACCGTCCGGAGCGGCGGACATTCGATCTCCTCTTGACGAGCAGTTGAACAGTGTGGATCCGACAAAGCCTTTTACTGCGGTACTCTACCCGGGAACCGACAACGTCGCGAGCGCCAGCACGGTTACGGTCACTGCAGGCCAAACCAGCAGTGGTTACAACGTCTCGGTCGATCCGCGTGATTCCGTTCCGCTCTACGACATTTCAATCTATAGTTACTTCCAGACCAATCCATTTACTCAAAATGCTGTGCATCCCGCATACGTGCAGTCTGGTGCTGGAACGCAAACGGTCGCGGCATCCGGTACGGGATTGAACGGTGTGAACAGGGTACAGGTCATGGGCGGGAGCGCGTCGATTCCGTCGAGCGGGGTGCGTCCCTATAGCTCGAACGGCGTCGCTTATCTGGCGCTGGATATACAGTTTTCTCCGTTTGGCTCGCCTGGCGCTCAGCACTTACTTTTCTCTACCAGCGATTATCTGTATTTACTTCCTTCGGCATTCAACGTGACTCAGAGCGCGCCTCCCCTGGTCTCATCCGCTGTACCGAACAGCGATGGCAGTGTCTCGATCTCCGGAGAAAACTTTCAGAAGAATACGCGTCTCTACTTCGATGCCTTACCTTCTCAAGTACTTAGTTTGGACACGTCGAAGGGGCAAGCGACGGTAATTCCGCCCACGGGAGCTTCGGGGCAGGTGGCGACAGTCACCGCATTCAACGGCGACGGCCAGAACTCGCAATTTCTACAGATCAGCGCGCCCACTACGTTTGCTTACGGCAGCCAGAACGGCGCTACAGTAAGTGCCGTGCCCAATGAGTTGCCGGCCGGCGCAGAGGCCGAACTAGATATTCGGGGAGTTCACACGCGTTTCGATGGCA
>JAVHMZ010090245.1:0-10421 GCA_034782995.1 Amazona versicolor | reverse complement strand
AGGCGGCGCCGGCTTCGAGACAGGCGCGCGCGGTCGCCGGGTCGGCGACGGTGCCGGCCCCGACCAGCAAGCCCTCCTCGCGCGCGAGCTTGCCGATCAGCGCGGGCGCGCCGGGAATGGTCATGGTGATCTCGAAGATGCGCAGCCCGGCTTCCCGCAGCCACCCAACCGCGCGCTCGGCGTGGGCGGCGCTGCTCGTGCGCACGACCGGGACGACGCGGGCCCTCCGGAGCCGATCGATTACCATAGCACGACCCGGCCGTGCAGAATGAGCACCAGCCAGACCGAGACGAGGAGCACGAGCACCACCACCGACAGCACCCAGCGCAGCCCCATGTATCCCTTCGGCATGTAGCCGAGCCGGCTCGCCCGCGCCTCGGCGATCGTGGTGGCGATGAAGCCGGCCACGAGCACGCCGAGCGCGGTGCGCTCGAAGCCGATCAGGGCGACCAGCAGCGCCACCCAACCGATCAAGGAGGGCACCACGCCAAGGCCGAAGCGGGCGCGCTGAATGTCCAGTGGGACCGAGCCAGGCGCGTCTAGTCCGAAGCCCCAATGCACGCCGCCCAGAAAAGCGAGGATTACTCCGCCATAGGCGATCAGCGCCAACAACATCCGCTCGCTGTCGGACGGCGTGCTGGTCAGGGCGCCGAGGCTGCAGGCGATGAATGGGATCAGCCCGGCGATCCCCAACAGCATGGCGACGGTCGGCAGGGTCCGGTTCATTGCCCCCCGACTAGCCCTCGCGCTGGTTTCGTGCAACCGCTCCAGGGCGATCGCTCGATTCCATCCGATCGGAAACTGTTCCAGCGGTTGCCAGTGCGGAGTGGGTCTGATGATCAGTAGCCGAACCCATGCCAGGATCGATCTCGGTACATCGGCCGTCTTCGCCGGGATGGCGCTGTGCCCGCCCGTGCCGGCCCGCGCCCGGGCGGCGCTCGGCGCGGCAGCGGCGTATCAGGTGAGCTATTCGGCCGTCACCCGCTATGAGGGCGGGGTCGTCGGGCGCATCGGCATGGGTCAGCATCTCGCGCTGGACCTGCTCGGGGCGGCCGGCTTGTGCCTCTCCGGCCTGCTGGCCGGTCCGGGGGAGGGGCGGCGGCTGTTGCTCGCCGCGGGCGCCGCGGAACTCGCGGTGGTCGCGCTCAGTGATCGCCACGCGCGTGGCGGGCCGCCCGAGACCATCTATCCGCCGCTCGACGTGCCGAAGCCGGTGACCGATGGCCTCTGGATCGTGGATGGCGTGCTCGGCCCCGGCCTGCCGGTGCGCATGACGGTGGTCCGGCTGCGCAACGGCGACCTGCTGCTGCACTCGCCCACGCGCTACGACCCCGGCCTGTGCCGCGCGCTCGAGCGGTTGGGGCGGATCAAGCATCTGGTCGCACCCAACAGCGTGCACTGGACCTTCATCAAGCCCTGGCAGGATGCGGTAAACGGCGCGCAGGTCTGGGCGGCGCCTGGTCTGCGCGATCGAAGGCAGGTGCGGCGCTCCGGGCTGCGGGTCGACCACGATTTGGGAGAGCAAGCTCCGCCGGACTGGTCGGAGGAGATCGAGCAGGCAGTCGTGCGCGGTGGCGGCGGGTTCGCCGAGGTTGCCCTATTTCACCGGCCGAGCCGCACGTTGCTGCTGACCGACCTCGTGCAGAATTTCGAGCCGGCAAAACTGCCCTGGATCCTGCGCCCGCTCGCGGCCTTGCTCGGCAACACCGCCCCGTCCGGCCGCGCGCCGGCCCACCTGCGCGCGGTCGTCCACATGCGGCGGCGGCAGGGAGCGGAGGCGGCGCAGCGTATCCTCGACTGGGTGCCGCAACGGGTCTTGCTGACGCACGGCCACGCCTTCGAACGCGACGCGGCCGCTCAGCTCCGCCACTCACTCGCCTGGCTCACGAAACCTTAACCGAACCTGGCGCGCAGTTCGTCGACTTGTTCCGGGGTCAGGTGACGGGCGCGATGGCCCTGGAGCAGCAGGAACAGGCGCGCGGTCTCCTCCAGCTCCTCGATCGCTCCGCAGGCGGCGGCGAGCGAGGTGCCGGCCACCACCGGCCCATGGTTGGCCAGCAAGACCGCGTGGTGCTTGCCGGCCAAGGGGCGCACCGCGTCAGCCAGGCGGGTGTCGCCCGGCGGAAAGTACGGCACCAGCGGCAGGCGCCCGACGCGCATGACGTAGTAGGCGGTGATCGGCGGCAGCACGTCCGCTGGATCGACGTCGGACAGGCAAGAGACCGCGACCGAATGCGTGGAATGCAGGTGCACGACCGCGGCGGCGTCCGGTCGCGCCTCGTACATCACGCGGTGCAGGAAGCCTTCCTTGGTCGGCGGGTCGCCCGAGACGAGGCGCCCGTCGTCGCCGAGCTTGGAAAGCCGGGCCGGGTCGAGCTCGCCGAGCGACGCGTTGGTCGGCGTCATCAGCCAGCCATCGTCGACCCGCTGGCTGATGTTGCCGGAACTGCCGAAGGTGAGCCCGCGCGCAAAGATGCTGGCGCCCAGCCGGCAGATGGCGTCGCGCGCCGCCTGCTCGCGCACTAGTCTCTTTTCCAGCCGGGTAGACTCGGCCGGAAAAGAGACCGGCCTTTGTCCGGCGTGCTTTCCGGGCGGCGAACCGTGGACACTTCGCCTGAAAGCACGCTAGAGCCGCAGCCCGGCTTCGTCACGCGCGAACACGTGCAGGTCGAGCGGGTCGACCCGCAGCCGGACCGGTTCGCCTGCCGCGCGCACGCTCCGGGGCGGGATACGCGCATGCAGCTCGGCCTCGCCGACGTCGAGCGTGACCAGGGTTTCCGCGCCGAGCGGCTCGACCACGCGGGCCGGGCCGCGGAACTCCGCCGGTGCCGCCGGCGCTTCCGGCGGCAGCCAGGCCAGGCTCTCCGGCCGGATCCCGAGCCAAATGTCGCCCGCGTTACCGGCGCGCCCCGGCAGCGGCAGCGCGCCGCCGTTGGGCAGCTGCGCCGCGCCCGCCTCCAAGCGGCAGGGGATCAGGTTCATCGCCGGCGCCCCCATGAACCCGGCCACGAACGCGCTCGCCGGCCGGTCATAGACCGCCTCCGGCGTGCCGACCTGCTCGACCCGCCCGCCGCGGAGCACGACGATGCGGTCGGCCAGCGTCATCGCCTCGACCTGGTCGTGGGTCACGTAGAGCGTGGTCGCGCGCAGCCGGTCGCGCAGACGCTTCAGCTCGGTGCGCATCTGCACCCGCAGCTTGGCGTCGAGGTTGGAGAGCGGCTCATCGAACAGGACCAGCTTGGGGTCGCGCACAATCGCGCGGCCCATCGCCACCCGCTGCCGCTGGCCGCCCGACAGCTCGCGCGGCCGCCGTAGGAGGAGGTGGGCGATGTCCAGCACGGCTGCCGCCTCGGCGACCCGGCGCCGGATCTCGCCGCGCCGCACGCCGCGATAGCGCAGCGAGAAGCCCATGTTCTCCGCCACGCTCATATGTGGATAGAGCGCGTAGTCCTGGAACACCATGGCGACGTCGCGCTGCGCCGGGTCGCGCTCGGTGACGACGACGCCGTCGATGCGGATCTCGCCGGAGGTGACCTCCTCCAGCCCGGCGACCATCCGCAGGATGGTGCTCTTGCCGCAGCCGGACGGCCCGATCAGCACCACGAACTCTCCATCGGCGACGTCGAGCGTGACGCCGTGGACGACCTGCGTGGTCCCGAAGGTCTTGCGGACCTCGCGCAGGCCGAGCGTGGCCATCTTAGAGCCGCTTCAGCAAGGTCGCGTCGTCATTGCTGTCGCGGGGCGCGTATTCCACCACCACGGCGGTGACGTTGTCGCGCACCCCGTATTCCAGCGCGGCGTCGATCAGCCGGCGAGCCGGGTCGTCGGTCGCGGTCAGCCGGGCGATGACGGCGTCGCTCAACGCCTTGTTGAGGCCGTCGCTGCAGAGCAGGAAGCGGTCGCCGGGCTCGGCCCGGTCGGTCATCTTGTCCAGCTGCGGCTCCGGACCGTCGGCGCCGATCGCGCGGGTGATGACGTTGGCGTGCGGATGGCGCTCTGCGTCGGCTTCGGAGATCGCGCCTTCGTCCACCAGCGCCTGCACCAGGCTGTGATCGCGCGTGAGCTGCGCGAGCTGTCCGGCGCGCAGGCGATAGACCCGGCTGTCGCCCGCCCAGAGGCAGGCGTAGTGCGAGCCGCGCGCAAGCAACACGGCGATCGTGGACGCGATCGTCACGGCCGCGCCGGAGCGATCGGTCTCCGCCTCGGCCCGGCCGCGGAGCGCGTGATGCGCGCGCGAGACCATCGCGCGGATTTCGGCGATCAGGTCGGAGCCGGCCTCGCCGGCCGTGGCCCCGAGCGCCTCGGCCAGCATCCGCGAGGCGACCTCGCCGTGCTCGTGCCCGCCCGCGCCGTCGGCCACCATCCAGAGCCCGGTCTCGGGGCGCGCGACGAAGCTGTCTTCGTTGCTGGAGCGGACGGTCCCGACGTCGCTCACCGCCCAGGACCGCCATGCGCCGGACATGTCAGCCTCTCAGGTTGACGCGGCTCAGGCTCGGCGAGGCGCTCCAGAACGCCTGCTTGGCGGCGCCGAGCGTGCCGTCGGGCAATTGCGGCAAGTAATGGATGGTCACGGCGCGGCAGACGAACTCGCACGTCTCCTTGATCGGCTCCTCGTTGTCCCATTCGATGCTCTTGATAAGCACGTCTGTGAAGTCGAAGCGCAGGAACACCTCGCCCGCAGCCGGGCCGCCTGCGGCCTTGCGCTTGATCAGCGAGGCGCTCTTGAAGACTTTGCGGTTGATGCAGTTCTGCAGCAGCATCGGCGAGGACTTGTCGATCGCCCGGGTGAACTCGACCGGCTTCATGTCCACAGGGTAGAGCGTGTTGTTGTCGCCGTTGCGGAACTTCTTGAACCCGTTGCTGCCGCCGCCCTTCATCCCAGGAAGGTTGATGCCCGATGCCGCCGCCAAGGCCTGGAAGTGATGGTCGAGCTGCTTGGTCTGCTGCGCATGCATGTCCTTCATCTTTTTCGCGGCTTCGTCGTCGTCTTCGCCGCCGAGGCCGGTCTTGAAGGTGAAGGACTCGATCTCGATCAATTCGTTCTGCTTGAAGCCGCTCGTCATCGCGCACGGACGCAGATTGATCTCGGTCCGCGCCTCGCCGGGGATCGCAATCCCTTTGCTGTCCACGAACTTCATGATCAGGTCGCTGACGATCTGCTCGGCCACGATGGCGCCCTCGAATTATTGCGTGGGAAGCGCGTTCTTCTGGTAATCCCATTGCGCGGGCGACTGCGCGCCGAACGAGCCGTCGAACTTCTGCTGCCGGTAGGTCAGCGCAAAGTTGCGGCAGATGAACTCGCACTTCTCGGTCGTCATGTCGCCATCGTCCCAGCTGAGGCTGGTGATCAGGACATCCTTGAACTCGATCTTGAGGAAGCCTTCGGGAGGTGCGTTGCCGCCGCTCGACAGCCGCTTGACCATCGTGGCGCTCGGAAACGAGGTCGAATTGCAGCAATGCTCGAAGAACACCGGCGAGGCGGCGTCGATCAGGCGCTCGAAGGTGAACGCCTCGAATTCCAGCGGATAGGTCACCTTCGGGGCCTGCTGGTCGTTGGCGCTGCGCCAGCTCGCGAATTCGCCCTCCACGCGGCCAAACCGCTTCTTGCCGAGCGACGCGCCCGGCGCCGCGCCGGCAGTCATCGTGTTCTTGGATTTATCCTCGTCCTTGACTTCGAAGCCGAAATGGAACTTCGAGACCTGGAAGAAGTTGCTGTAGCGATCGTAGGTCTGCGGCGTGAAGTCCGTCATGAACGGGTCGCTCGGGCTCTTGTCGAGCGCGCATTCCGCATAGACGGCCTCTCCGCCGGCCTGGACAAACATCATGACGATATCTGATTTGTGCTGGTCGGGCATCTTCGTTGTCCTAACTCGCCGCCATCCGCGAGACGAGGCGCAATGCGACGTTGGCGCCCTCTAGCTGATAGTGCGGGGTGATGAAGAACTTCGCTTCGTACTCGCCCGGCGCGTCCGGCTTCTCGTCGATGATCACGCGCGCGTCCCGCAACGGATGCGCCGCCTTGAAGTCCTCGGACGAGGTGGTCGGCGAGCCGTCGACATAGCCGATGATCCAGTCGCTCAGCCAGCGGTTGATCTGCGTGCGCGACATGGTCGAGCCCACCTTGTCGCGGACCATGCATTTCAGGTAGTGCGCGAAGCGGCAGGAGGCGAGCAGGTAGGGCAGCCGGGCCGAGAGGTTGGCGTTCGCGGTGGCGTCGGGGTTGTCGTACACCTTCGGCTTCTGCAGCGAGTTGGCGCTGATGAACGCCGCGACATCGCTGTTCTTGCGATGCACGAGCGGGATCAGGCCGCAGCCGGAGAGCTCGGCCTCGCGCCGTTCGCTGAGGCAGATCTCGGTCACCGTGCGCCGGTCGGTGTCGCCGTCGGCCGTCGGGTGATGCAGCACCGGCAGGCCTTCGACCAACCCGCCGCGATCGATGCCGCGAATGCGGCTGCACCAGCCGTAGAGCGCGAACGCGCGGACCACGTTGGTGGCGAACGCGTAGGCGGGGTTGCCCCAGAGCAGTTTGGAGGCATCGGGGCCGTTGGTGTCCTCCTCGAAGGCGAACGCGTCCAGCGGATCGGTTTGCGCCCCGTAGGGGAGGCGGGCCAGGTAGCGCGGCAGGCACAGGCCGACATAGCGCGTGTCCTCCTGCTCGCGCAGCGCGCGCCAGGCGACGTATTCGGGGGTGGAGAAGATCCGCACGAGGTCGCGCGGATTGGCGATTTCGGACCAGCTGTCCATCTGCAGCAGGCTCGGCCCGACGGCGCTGATGAACGGCGCGTGCGCGGCGGCGGCGATCATCGCGAGGTCTGACAGCAGGACGACGTCTTCCGGCCGATGGTCAAACTCGTAGTCGCCGAGGAGCAGGCCGAACGGCTCGCCGCCAAACTGGCCGAACTCCTCCTCGTAGACGCGCTTGAACAGCGGGCTCTGGTCCCAGGCGTTGCCGCGGAACTTGCGCAGGCTGCGCTGCAGCTCGCGCTTGCTCACGTCTAGTACCCGGACCTTGATGCCCAGGTCCTTGTCCGCGGCGCGCACGAGCTGGAACAGCCCGCGCCAGCTCGCCTCCAGCTGCTGGAACTCCGGCGCGTGCAGGATGAGGTTCAGTTGGCCCGACATCGCCAGGTCGATCTCGGCGATTAGCGCCTCGATCACCCGGCGCGCGTCGAACTCCAGCAGTTCCGGATGCCGCAGCACCAAGCCGGCCAGTGTCGCCATCCACTCGGGCGGTGGCCGATCCTCGCCCACCTCCGGCAGCGACGCGGCGAGCCGGACGTCCCGCTCGAGCAGGAGGGCGAAGGCGTCGGCCGGGTCGAGACGGTCGGGCATGCTCAGTTGATCGAGATCATTCCGGCAGCGAGCGAGAGGCTCGCGCCGCCGTTCACCGTCATGCTCGCGCTCGCCTGCAGGCTCATGGTCGCGGTCGCGGTCACCTTCACCTGCGGCGCGGTGATCTCGACGCCGGTGGGCGAGATCTTGATCGTGCTGGCGCCCGAGGTGAGCGTGATGGAGGTCGCCGCGGTGACGTCGCTCTTGCCGGCCGAGACGGTGATGCTGTGGTTGCCGGTCGACACGGTGATGCTGTCGTTGCCTTGGCTGACGGTGACGCTGCGATTGCCTTCCTCCACCGTCGTGGTGGTGTCCTTCTTGATCGAGACCGTCTCGTTGTTGAGGACCTTCTTGTTGTAGTCCTTCTGTGCCTGGAGGAAAATTTCCTCGCTGCCGGCGAGGTCTTCGAAGCGCAGCTCGTTGAACCCGCTTCCGCCGGTGCTCGAGTTGGTCTTCAGCGTGCTCTTGGTCTTGTCTGCGGGCAGGTTGTAGGGCACCATTTGCTTTGCGTTGTAAACCACGCCGGTGATCAGCGGTCGGTCCGGGTTGCCCTCGAGGAACTCGACGATGACCTCCATGCCCACGCGCGGGATGATGATGGAGCCCCAGCCCGCGCCCGCCCAGGATTGCGCGACCCGGATCCAGCAGGTTCGGTCCTCGTCGCTGCTGTCGGCCCGGTCCCAGTGGAACTTGACCTTCACCCGCCCGAACTCGTCGGTGTAGATCTCGTCACCCGACGGCCCCACCACCTTGGCCGTTTGCGGGCCGCGGATCATCGGCCGCTTGGTCTTGCGGTGCAGCCGGAACGGCACGTCGCCGGGGATGGCGTGCAGGGTGACACGATAGGTGTCGAGCTTCTCGCCCTCGTTCTCCTTGGTCGACATGCCCTCGGCGATGCTGGTCGTGATCTCCGAGCGCACGATCAGGTAGCCGCGGTTCATCGCCTGGTCTTTGTGCTTCTCGAGCTTGAACCGCCAGCCGGCGTGCAGCTCGCGGCAGTTGCTGACGCCCTGGAACAGTGCCCGGTCGGCGGCGATCGCCTGCATGCGCAGGTCCGCCAGCGTCTGGCCGAGGCCAGCGTCGGGATACAGCCCGGGATATTCATAGACCTCGAACGACGCGTGCTGGTGCGTGGCGGGCTTGATGCTCTTGGAGGTGAGGTCGAGCGTGGGGGTGGTGAAGTTATAGTCGCGGAACGTGTACTTGCCGGAGTGCAGCGCGTAGTCGCTGGTCCATTCCCAGGCGTGGTCCTCGACGGTGCGGTGCTCGGTGGTGTCGAACTGGAACGGGATCGCCTTGGGCAGCTCCTTGTGCGCGTTCGGGTCATCGGCGAACACGAGCGTGTGCTTGCTGCTCTCGTGCCTGAAGAAATAGTAGAACCCGAACTCCTCCATCAGACGGGTGACGAAGTTGAATGAGCTCTCGCGATACTGCACGCAGTAGTCGAGCGCCGTGCTTCCGGACGCGTTCTGACGGCCGTCTTCGAAGTCGGAGAAGCCGGCGTCGCGGAAGACTTTCGTGACGATGTCGAACGCCGACATGTTCTGGAAAATCTTGCAGTCTTCCACCCGGGTGAGCAGCCAGATCCAGGGACGCAGCTCGATCGAGTAATGATATGAGCCGCGCGCCAGCCCCTCCGAGACGACCCGGGTGACGATGGCGTGGATGTAATGGTCCTTGCTGTCCTCCGCTTGCTGGTGCTCCGATTGGGCGACGAACTTGATGGCGGCGGTGCTGCCGATCAGGTTCTGCACGTTGCCCTTCAGCTCGCCCGCGGTCATCGACAGGTGGAACAGGAACGGGCGGCCGAGCTCCTCGTTGCCGGTCACCCCATCGAAGTTCAGCTCGAACCCGGGATCCGGGGTGAAGTCGACCTTGACATAAGAGACGTCCTTGAGCCGCTGTCCGCCGTCCATGGTGGGCTCCTCTAGAGCTTGGCCGGGCAGCGATAGCTGCGCAGCGCCGCCAGATTGAACGGGTTGCGCACGCTGCTCGCGGTCATGTCGAACGTCGCCGTCCCGCCGCCGCCGGTGAACTGGATGCGGAACTTGTCGGGCTGGCCGGTCGGCGTGATCTTCGCCGCGTCCAGCATTCGCAGCAACGCCCAGGGGCCGGTGTAGTCGTGCACGTCGGCGTTGCCGCCGGCCGCTGGCGTCATCGTCACCCGCACCGGCGTCTGCCCATCCGGCCCCGGCCATTGGAACTGGGTCGGCTCGACCGGCCCGTGATTGTCGACGATCCGCTTGCCGCCGACGTCGATGCTGATCTGCCCGACGCTGGGGTCGAGATTGACCGGCGTGAGCTGGAATTTGACCTGCAGCACGCTCGCCCCGTTCGGGAACAGCGACTCGCGGATGTCGCTCGCCCGTTCGAACTCGGCCAGCGACCCAGGCGACAGGCCGAGCGGCGTGCGTTCGGCCGACTGCCACTTCCAAGGCCGCTGGGTGGTGTCCACGAAGGGCTTCAGATACTGATCGAAGAACTTCTGGATTTCGCCGCCCGGCCCGAGCAGCGCCACGAAGTCGTCGAGCTGCACGTCGGTCGCGCTGGCCCGCACCAGTGGGTAGCGGTTGAGCGCGGTGTCGCAGCGCGGCACGACCTTGGAGCGCCACGCGTCCGACAATTCGTGACTGGCGCCGCTCGCGGTCACCTGGGCGGCGCTGTTGGCGACCGGCTGCAGCATCGGCGTGATCGAGGGCGGCGCCGACCGGGCCAGGTCCTGCAGCTGCTGCGCCGGCGTGCCGCCGCCGGCGGCCGCGGCGCCGCCGATCATGCCCACGAGCGCCTGGCCCTGGTTGGGCGCGTTGGCGACCTGGTTGAAGTTCGCGTAGACGGCGGCGATCTTCTGGATCGTCGCCTCCATCGGCGCCGGGCGCTCCGGAGTGCCGGTGACCCAATCGTGCAGCGGCTTGAAGTGATCGTCCACGAGCTTGGCCGGGTCGATCGGCTTGCCGGCCGGGTCGCTGCCATAGGCCTGCGACATGATATCGAGCAGCTCGTTCTGCTTGAGGCTGAGGCCGGTCCGCGCCTCGAACGACGCGAACCGCCCCGCCCGCGCTGCGACCCGGCCGGCGCGGGCCTGCGCCGCC
>JAVHMZ010090144.1:0-10425 GCA_034782995.1 Amazona versicolor | reverse complement strand
GGCGGCTCCCCGGTGACGAGCTGCGCGATTTGCCCGTGGTGGGTCACAACCGCCCCATTGGAAAGCACCTGGTTTCCAGCAGCAAGGACAAACAAGGAGATCAGACCTAGCATGGGCAAGGGCTTCTTCACAGACACAACCATCTGCATCGGCTGTAAGGCCTGCGAAGTGGCCTGCAAGCAATGGAATCAGCTTCCCGACGACGGGTTCCGCCTAAGCGGAATGTCTTATGACAACACCGTTGCGCTAGGCGCATCCACATGGCGCCACGTCAGCTTCATCGAACGCCCGGCGAATAACGGTGCGTTCAGTTGGCTCATGTCGTCCGACGTCTGCAAGCACTGCGCCCGCGCCGGTTGCCTTGAAGCTTGTCCCACGGGCGCCATCATCCGCACGGAATTCGATAGTGTCTTCGTGCAACCGGACATTTGCAACGGCTGCGGCTACTGTGTTGTTGGCTGCCCCTTCGGCGTGATCGACCGTCAGGAAGAAGACGGCCGTGCCTGGAAGTGCACTCTTTGTTATGACCGCTTGGGCGAAGCAATGACGCCCGCGTGCGCGAAAGCCTGTCCTACGGAATCGATTCATTTCGGCGAACTCGCAGACCTCCGCGAACAGGCTCACCAGAGAATCGAAACACTCCACGAAGCGGGAGTTACTGACGCCTATCTCTACGGCGTCGACTCGGAAAGCCAACCGGGCACGGAAGGACTGAATGCCTTCTTCCTGCTCCTCGACAAACCCGAGGTCTATAACCTCCCGCCGGACCCGGTAGTCCCCACAAAGAAAGCAGCCGAAAGCTGGAAGGCGATGGGCTGGGCCGCGATGGCGTTCGCCGCAGTCGCCCTTCTCGCCACCGCCGGAAAAAATGACTGATTCGAGCACCTACTACGGCCATCCCGTTCTCAAGAAGAGCCCCTGGTCCTGGGACATCCCCGCGTATTACTACGTCGGCGGCACCACCGGTGCCCTCATGACGCTAAGTGCCGCCGCAACACTCCAAAACGCGCAAACCCACTCGTCCCTCATCACCAGATCCCGATGGATTGCCGTCGGAGGCGCAAGCCTGAGCGCCATTCTCCTGATTCATGACCTCGGCCGCCCCACGCGCTTCTTCAACATGCTGCGGGTCTTCCGCCCCACTTCCCCGATGAGCGCCGGAAGTTGGATCCTCATATCGTTCTCAGGCGCAACAGGCCTGTCCGCCCTCACCGCCAATGCGGTTCTGACCGTGATCTCCGGGGTACTCGGTCTTGCTCTGTCGGGCTACACCGGTGTGCTTATCGCCAATACAGCGGTCCCATTGTGGCGTCAGCCGCACCGCCTGATCCCGATTCTCTTCCTTTCCTCGAGCGCCACCGGCGCAGCCTCTCTCCTCAACCTTCTCCCGCTCAACGCGCCGGAATCACGAACCGCGAAAATCTACGGCATCGCCGGCAAAGCTTCCGAACTCGCCACCGTAGCGCTCATCGAGCGCGATCTCTCCGCCGTCCCCGAAGTCGCGCGCCCGCTACACGAAGGTCTTAGCGGAGCACTCTGGCAAGCCGGCAAGCTCTGCACCGCGGCGAGCTTGGCGCTCGCGCTTCTCCCCAACGCATCCTCGAACCTACGCCGCCTGACTGGCCTCCTCGGCACGGCCGGAGCCCTCTGCATCCGCTTCGGAATCCACTACGCGGGACAGGCCTCCTCCGCATATCCGCGCGCCACGTTCCATCAACAACGCCAGGGACGCGGCGGATTCGAACTTACCGGAAAACACGCCGTCACCGGTCCTGAACCGAAGTTACAAAAACTTCACAACTGAAAGCCATCGAAACAACGGATGATTGTTATCTAATAGGACACATATGAGAAGCACCCTGTTCGTGACCTTATTCGCCCTCACTGCCGTGCTGTCGCCAGCGGCCAATCAGTATCTGCAGCATAATTTGGTCTCTGACCAAACTACTGCCGGTGCCGACTTTGTCGACCCGAACCTCGTAGACGCTTGGGGAATTTGCACCTCCGCTACCAGCCCTTTCTGGATGTCGGACGCTGGTACCGGGCTGTCGACTCTCTACACCAGTTTCGGCACGCCGAACGCCACCACGAAACCAACTATCCCCGCCACCTCGAAGACAGTCGCCGGTGGACTGCCCACAGGCTGCGTCAATAACGGAACCTCCACAGCGTTCATGGTCACAAACGCCGCCGGCACCAGCGCTGGATCGAGCTTCATCTTTGCCACGGAAAACGGCTCCATCTCCGGATGGGCAAACGCGGCCAATCCCGCGCAGGCGATCGTGACCATTGATAACTCCGCGAAAGGTGCGGTTTACAAAGGCCTCGCTATCAGCGGTACGCGCCTCTACGCCGCAAACTTCAACGCCGGGACCATCGAGATATACGACGGTACTTGGCAGCCTGTCAGCCTCCCCGGCGCATTCACGGACCCCGGAATTCCCAGCGGCTTCGCGCCATTCAACGTGCAGGTGCTGGCTGGCAAAGTATATGTCACCTATGCCAAGCAGGACGCCAACAAGTACTTCGATGTGGCTGGAGTGGGCAATGGCTTTGTGGACATCTATGACCTCAACGGTGCTCTCCTCAACCATCTGATTTCGAATGGTCCACTCAACTCGCCCTGGGGCGTTGCCATCGCCCCCGCCGGCTTTGGCGATTTTGCAAACAACCTTCTAGTGGGCAACTTCGGCGACGGTTTGATCAACGTGTTTAACCCAACAACCGGCGCTTTCATCGCCTCCCTGCAGGACGCCAAAGGCAGTCCGATCCGTATCGGCGGTCTCTGGGGCCTCCAGGTAGGCAATGGTGGCAACGGCGGCAATGTCAACGCTGTTTATTTCGCTGCCGGTCCCGGCGGGGAGAAGCATGGACTCTTTGGAAGCTTGCAAGCCGCTCCTGCCATCGCTGCGAACGCCGTCTCGAACGCGGCCAGCTATGCCACAACGATCGCACCAGGAGGCTTCGTCGCGATCACCGGCGCAAATCTTGCCGCAACGCAACGTACCTGGGCCATGGCCGATTTCGTCGGAGGAAAATTGCCGACCTCGCTTGATGGCGTCACCGCGACAGTAAACGGTAAGCCGGCTTTCATTTACTTCATCAGCCCCGCGCAAATCGATCTGATTCCAGCAGCCGATACGACGCAAGGCCCCGTTCAGGTTGTCATCTCGAATAACGGCATTGTTAGCGCTGCGGCTACGGTCACCATGTCCACTTACGCGCCCGGTTTCTTTATTTCAAAGAACAACTACATCGCTGCTACTCACGCTGATGGGACGCTGATTGGGCCCACCACGCTTTTCCCAAACAACAGCACCCCAGCCAAGGCGGGCGAAACGATTGTTCTTTACGCCACCGGCCTCGGCCCCGCCAGCCCGTCGCAAGATGGACTTGTCGTTGCCTCACCAGTTCCAACCGCGATGCAGCCGACCGTCACAGTGAATGGAGTTACTGCGACCATCACGTATTCCGGTCTTACCGCAGCCGGTGTGAATCAGATCAACATTGTTGTTCCAGCCGGCACCCCCTCGGGAGACCAGTCAGTTTCGCTCACCATTGGTGGTGCGAAATCACAAGCCACCGCTATCATCGCGGTGATGTAATCAGCTATTCGTAACAGTCACAGCAGTTCGGAGATGGCTGTCGTCTGTTAGCTGTTCCACTAGAAATTGGGCGAGATCGGAGCGGGTAATCTTATTCGCTTTGGTCTCGCCCGACACCACCTTCACCATCCCCGTCGCGGGATCATCGGTAAGGATTGGCGGCCTGACAATCACAAACTCCAGGCCGCTCGCGTTGACTTCGCCCTCCATCGCGGCTTTGTCCTTCGCTGCTCCTCTTAGGAATGTAGGCTTCATCAAAAACTCGTACCAGAACGGAGCCTGCTCCGCACTATTGCCCACGCCCAGCATCGAGACCACTACCAGCCGTTTCGCACCCGCGCTTCGCATTCCGTTCACGATATTCTGCGCCGCCCTGGTTTCCAGATTCGTATTCTTGTAGGGAGCGTCGCCGCCAATCGCATCGATTGCAGCGTCGTTTCCTTCCATTGCGCTCCGCACCGCCGTTTCGTCCGTTACGTCGCCTGCGATCAGGCGAACGTTCTGCTGGTCGGTCTTGGCTCCTTCATGCAGGAAGGCTGTGACTGTGTGTCCCGCCGCTACCGCGCGTTCCACCACCAGCTTTCCTGTCTTCCCGCTCGCGCCGAAAATCACTACTTTCATACCGGTCTCCTATCAGTGCGGGAGCAAGTAGCGAGCCACCCCTGTCGCCTGCTCGCCCTCACTGTTAGGAGTCACCCCAACCATGGGGCGAATGGCGCGGCCGGTGTGCTATACATAGGGCTTCCCATCGAATTATGGCTTACGTAATAGCAGAACCCTGCATAGGGACTAAGGACGCCGCGTGTGTCGATGCTTGTCCCGTCGATTGCATTCACCCCAAGAAAGACGACCCCAAATTCGCGGAGGTCGAACTCATCTATATCGATCCGGTGGAATGTATCGATTGCGGCGCCTGCGTCCCTGTTTGCCCGGTTTCTGCAATTTTTGCGCAGGATGATCTACCCGATAAGTGGTCCAACTTTACTAAGCTGAACGCCGACTATTTCGGTCGATAACCCGTCCGCCGCGCAATTAATTTTCTCCTGCGCTGATGATTTTCAGCGATTCCGTATTCGTGAAGCTTTGAGCGGACCACATGGATTTTGTCCCCCAAAGTGCGTTGAACGCAGACGTGGTCCCGTCGCCCCATACGGCCGTATCTCCCCAAACCGCGGTTGCCGCGCCCACTCCTGAGCCAATGAGCACGGAATCACCCCAGACTGCCGTATCTCCCCACACCGCCGTGTCTCCCCAAATCGCGGTCGAACCCCAGATCGATTTATCTCCCCATACGGCCGTGTCTCCCCAGACCGCTGTGTTGCCCAGGACCGTGCTCCCGATAACCGTCTTGTGTGTCGCCGCGATGTACCGCGCCGTCGGAGAGCCCGCTGTTCCAAAGGCTCGCGTCAAATCGTTCAGCGCGGCCCAGACATTCAGGTATCCCGCGCCAACCGTAAATACATCGTATTGGCTTGTGTAAACGATTCCGGTCGACGGGTCCTTTACTGTGGTGTACCGCGGAAACACTTTGTTTGCGGTGCGCATCAAGCGCGCTTTCACCTGGTCCGGCGTCAGGCTTGGATCTTTCTGTAATAACAGGGCCGCCGCTCCCGATACCATCGGCGCCGCCATGCTGGTTCCGCTGAGCATCATGTAGTCTTTCGAAAGCTGCATGTCAGAACCTTTTGCCATGTAGTACGAACGCTCCACTCCGTTGGCAGGGAAGTTCTTGATCAGGAAATTAGAATCGTTTCCCAGCACGGAAATAATCTTATTGCCAGGCGCCACCAGGTCCGGCTTTACGATATGGTCCAGCAGCGTTGGGCCTTTCGAACTGTAGCTCGCGATCGCATCATCGGCCGGCGTCAGTGTGCCCATGTCTTTCATGGCGCCCACCGTAATCACCCACGGATCGTTCGCCGGAGCGCCAATAGTTCCATAGCCGTTATTGTTGAACGAGTTGTTCCGCCCATCATTCCCAGCGGCCACAACCACAACAATCCCCGCACGGTAGGCTTCTTCAACCGCGCGGCATAATGGGTCAATTCGGTAGCTCTGATACACCGGCCTGCCCAGCGATAAATTGATGACCCGTATGTTATAGATGTATTTGAGAGCGATAGCTCGCTCGATGCCGGCAATTACTTGGCTGTCACTTCCCGTTCCGTCATCGCCCAGCACCTTTAGGCTGATCAGCGATACGTCGGGAGCGATGCCAGTGAAGTTTCTCGTATATTGCGGCCCGGTCGAGTTTGTCCCGTCGCCGCCCACAATGCCGGCTACATGTGTTCCGTGTCCATAGTTGTCTTTCGTTGTTCCGGAGCCGGTGAAATCCTGGCTGTAGATCACTCGCGCCTTGTGTCGCGCGTCCGCTAAATCATCGCTCGCGTTGATCCCGCTATCGATCACCGCAACCCCTACTCCCGTGCCGTTAAAGCCGAACTGGAATGCGGTAACGGCTCCTACTGTAGGCCGGGCGTACTCCAGCGTTCCGGTCACGGCATAATCTGGCGAAACGAACAAAATATCCGGATCCTCGGCAAGCTTCGCCAGGGCAGGCCCCGTCATCCGGTAATGGTTGGCGTTGATATATGCGAAATGATGCTTGAGTTCTCCGCCGAGCGCCCGCGCTCGTCTCACATGCTGTTCTAGCGGTGCCGTCTTGTATTGAACGATCACGTCCCTCGATTCGAGCGGCGCCGCAGCAAGAAGGTCTTCTGAAATCTTCTGCGATTGTGCCGCGCCAATGGTGGCGCCGGTCACCAGAAGGAAAAGTATTTTATTAAGCATCCGTAGATCCCTGACCTTTTTTCAGGGTTAGCTTTCCATCGGATGAAGCACGACGGAACTTTACAGTGCGGCAAAATAAATTTCAAAAGCGAATGTCACAACCGGATTCTCCCGCCGCGCCCGACTCTGGCGATTCCAGCACGCGCGACGCGGAACTCTTCCCCAAATTGAGCCAGGAAATGGCCGCTCGCATCGCGCGCTACGGACCCGAAGACCAGCTTGCCCCCGGCACTCTTGTCTTCGAGGCCGGCCAGCGCAGCGTCGATTTCTTTCTCGTCCTCGATGGCAAAATCGAAATCTTCGAGTCTGTTCCCGATGGCCAGCCCAACGTCTTCACCACTCATGAATCGCCTCAATTCACAGGTGAACTCGATCTCTTTAATGACCGTCAAATCCTGGTCTCGGGCCGCGCCCCTATCCCCACGCGAGTCCTCCGCCTGGACCGCGCTGCCTTCAAAAAAATGGTCGCGGGCGAGCCCGACATTGCCGAGATCATTCTGCGCGCCTTCATCCAGCGCCGCATCGGTTTTATTCGTTCGTCAAGAGGCGGCGTCGTTCTCCTCGGTGCCGCCCACATGGCCGATACCCGCCGCATTCAGGGATTTCTCACTCGTAACGGCTATCCCTACCGCTTGCTCGATACCGTAAACGACCCTGACGCGGAAAGCTTCCTTGCGGGCTTCGAAATTCAGCCGGAGCAATTGCCCGTCTTGATTTCGCCAGCACGCGAGGTGCTTCGCAATCCCTCAAACACCGAGCTTGCCGACCGCCTGGGTCTCACCGAAACACTTGATCCGGATGCTGTCTACGACCTCATCGTCGTCGGCGCTGGTCCCGCGGGATTAGCAGCAGCTGTCTATGGATCTTCCGAAGGGCTTAAGACTCTGGTTATCGAGTCGCTCGCTCCCGGTGGACAGGCCGGGACCAGTTCCCGCATCGAAAACTATCTCGGCTTCCCCACCGGCATCTCCGGCCTGGAGCTTGCTGCCCGCGCGCAAACGCAGGCCCAGAAATTCGGAACACGACTTGCCGTATCGCGTCCCGCCGTCAAGTTGGACAACGCGGACGGACTCTATCGAATTTGGTTCGAAGGCGATGCACCAGTGCGCACGCGGGCCGTCGTTATCGCAACGGGTGCGCGTTATCGCAGGCTCGATCTACCGAATTACTCGCGCTTTGAAGGCTACTCCATCCAATACTCTGCCACCAATATGGAAGCGACCTTGTGCGCGGGAGAGGAAATTGTCGTCGTGGGCGGCGGTAACTCGGCCGGGCAAGCCGCGCTGTTCCTCTCGCGCACGGCCAAGGTGCATCTTCTGGTGCGCGCGAAAGGTCTGGCCGAAACCATGTCCGAATATCTCGTAGACCGGATCGCTTCCTCCCAAAACATTACGCTACATACCCAAACGGCGATCACCGCCCTCGATGGCGACCGCGAGCTCGAACGCTTAACCTGGACCAACCTCGCCACCGGCGAAACGGAACAGCATGAGATTCGAACAATTTTCGTCATGATTGGCGCCGAGCCTAATACGGAGTGGCTCGGCGGCTATCTCAAGCTCGATACCAAGGGTTTCATCGAAACCGGGTACGATGCCGAGGGCCGCCCGTTGGCGTCTCCTTTCGAAACAGCGCGGCCCGGCATTTATGCGGTCGGTGACGTGCGCTCCGGCTCCGTGAAGCGGGTTGCCTCCGGAGTGGGAGAAGGCTCGGTGGTGATTCAGGCGGTGCATAAATTCCTGAATCCCGAAGCGCACTGAATGATTCTGCTAAATTGATTGCACATGCAACTAATTTCCAAAACCTTCCTTTGCCTGTTTTCCGCTGGCGCTCTCCTGGCCCAGCAGACGCCCACCTCTCCCATCACCCGCGTGATGGCCACTTTAACAGTGAAAGACGGTTTCACGCAGGAGCAATTCATGAAGGTCATGCCTGGCGAAGTACGCTCCACCGTGCAGCTCTATCTGGATGGAAAAATCGAAAGCTGGTGGGCGCGTGGTGATGGGAAAGGCGTCGTGTTCATCCTCGATTGCAAGTCGGTCGACGAAGCGAAAGCGCTGGTCGAAACACTGCCGTTAATAAAAGAAAAATTCGCCACGTTTGAGTACATGCCGCTCCGGCCTCTCACTCCGCTACGCGTTCTGATGCGTCCCGCCGCTCAGTAATCGGGACATCGTTAACAAGGAGGGAACAGTTTCCAATGCCCCTCGGAGACGACTTCAAGATTGCCGGCGGTCACTTTGATGGCTGTCTGATCGTCAATTGCATAGGACGCGACGGGTATCGTGCTGGCCAACTTTTTCAGATTGGACAAGGTATTCTCCGGGAAGCAGTCATGATCCAGATGCGGGTGCAAAGCAAAATCAACTAGTCCCAATGCTTTGTCGCTGTTGGCTGGCAGAGTATGGCCTCCGTAGGTGGTTCCGAAGCGCGTCATCACCATACTCCCGGCGCTCAATCCTACATAAACCGTCCTGGACAACAGCGATGGCAAGAGTTCCGCCAGTCCGGACTGCTGCATCCAGTAGCACAAGTACTGGCAGTCTCCCCCGCCAACCAGCAGAGCGTCAGTCGCCTCAAGAATGGGAATCCAAAGCTCCTTCTTAATGCTTGATAGAGCGGTTAGCTCCAGCAGCCCCAGCGACTTCCAGCCCAGTTCGCAAAACGGGTCGCCCAGTAAACCGCGGACTACCCTTCGAGCTATGTCAGCACCACCTGGCAAGGCGTAAATCGCGGTTGGAATGAAAAGGGCGCTGGACTCGGAAATGGGTTTGCCTAGTAGGGCAACCAGTGCGTCGTGGATGCTCTTGTTGCTGATGCCAGCGGAAGTCAGGAGAAGTTTCACTACGCCTTCTCCGTCATCCTACCAACCATAATCATTGTTCACGATAATACGCTCGCCCACTTGACTTCGAATTCAAAAATTCACTACCATACGGTTGTGAGTCAATTGGATACGACGTTCACGGCTCTGTCCGATCCAACTAGGCGGGCTATGATCGAACGGCTATCACATGGGCCTGCCTCAGTGCATGGTTTGACAGAACCGTTTGCACTCTCGCAGCAGATGATTTCCAAACATATTGCCTATCTTGTGCGGGCTCGGCTTGTGGTCAAGACCAAGCGTGGACGGGAGAGTGTGTGCACGCTTCGGCCAGAAGCGATAAAGACGGTGAGCGACTGGGCCGTTCGTTACCGCCGTTTCTGGGAAGAAAGCTTCGACAAGTTAGACGTAGTTGTAAACCAAATGAAGAAGACGGAGGCAAAGCATGGCAAAAGACAAAGATGAAGCAGCAGAGCGGATGGTTGTCACAAGGGTTTTCGATGCTCCACGCGAGTTGGTCTGGAAGGCGTGGACCGACCCGAAACATGCCAAACAATGGTGGGGGCCGAAAGGTTTCACTACGCCCGTTTACGAGATGGATTTTCGCGTAGGAGGCAAGTTTCTCATCTGCATGAGGTCGCCGGATGGGCAGGAGTTTTGGAACAGTGGTGAATACCACGAGATTGTTCCGCAAGAAAAGATCGTCTCCTCCATGTACTTTGCCGACGCGCAGGGAAACCGGGTTGAGCCGGCTCACTACCGAGTCGAACACGAGGCGATCGACGATGCGTACGACGTCATCCTCTTTGAAGATCTTGGCGACGGCCGGACGAAGCTCACCTTTATCGGGAACGAACCTATGGAGAGCGCAAAGAACAGCGGGCAACTCGAGGGCTGGAACCAGATCCTCGACAAGGTGGCTGCGGTGGTCGCGGAGCTAGGACAGGCGAAATAACGAAGTAAGAAGACAGGCGCTTTTCGAGCGCTTGCGCGGAATGCGTGTCGGGCTGGCGGCGGGGAGTTGTGGAGCGAGCGACCCGCCGCCTGGCCGATGTACTGCTGCGCGAGTTGGAACGTCGAGCTTTAGCTTGAAGGGTCGTCTTTAGAGCTATGCACTCTTTGAAGTCGCATCGGGCGCGCACCTGGATGTGCATCTCGGCTAACCAGACCGGTTTGTCGCCTATTCCGAACCGTGCAGATCAGTCC
>JAVHMZ010090039.1:0-10425 GCA_034782995.1 Amazona versicolor | reverse complement strand
ATCGAGCGGGCGAGGTCCGTTTTATTGCATCATGAAGTAAGGGAACACTCTGTTAGCGAAAAGCTGGCTCCGAGTGATGCAATCGCGCCCCTACAGATTAAATTATTCGAGCCCGTAAATCAGGGGCTCGCCGATCGGATCCGGGCGATAAAGGTCGATGAAATCCGACCGGTTGAAGCTTTGCAGATTCTGCACGAATTACAGCAAGAGTTGCTAAGGAAATGAGAATAGCAGGTATCATGAGCGGGACCTCGCTCGACGGCATCGATGTCGCAATCATCGACATCACCGGTTCGGGCTTCAAGGCAAAGATCAATGTCTTGACTAGTCATTCGGTCCCTTATCCAAGAAAAATTCGCGAAGCGTTGCTGGCGGTTTCGAATACGACTACGCCAACTGGCGACATTTCGCGGCTTAACTTTGTCCTCGGTGAGTTGTATGTAGAGGCCCTGGAGGAGACGGCCGAACGAGCACAGATTCCGATTGACAGTATTAAGTTGATCGGATGTCATGGCCAGACGATTTTTCACGAAGGCCAAGGTGCACCGTTCTTGGGCAAAAGGGTAGCGAGTACTTTCCAGATCGGCGAATCGAGCATCATCAGCGAGCGAACCGGGATCGACGTCATATCGAACTTCCGGGAACGCGATGTAGCCGCGGGCGGCAAGGGAGCTCCCTTGGTGCCATATCTCGACTACATGCTGATTCGGCATCGTGGTCGGGGCCGTGTTGCCATCAACATCGGTGGCATTGCGAATCTCACTGCGATTCCTCCTAACACGAATACCGACCGGGTGATTGCATTCGACACGGGCCCGGGCAACTTGGTGGTCGACCAGCTAGTCGCACGTATTACTAGTGGCGGTCTGCTCTACGATCGTGATGGCGCCATGGCTGCAGCCGGTGAGATCGATGTAAAGCTGCTCGCAAAACTGCTGCGTGACAAGTATTTTCGCGCCAAGCCGCCCAAGACGGCCGGCCGGGAACAGTATGGGTCGGAGTTTGTATCGAAGCTGCTTGATACTGAATTAAGCAGCGAAGACCTGGTCGCGACTGCTACCGCCTTAACGGCGGAGAGCATTGCCGCCGCAGTGCGCAACTTCATTCTTCCGGAGATGCGTGTCGACGAGATCTTCGTGTCGGGAGGGGGAACGCACAATCCGACGCTCATGCGCATGCTTCGCAAAGCCATGGGGCAAATTCCGGTTAAGGACACGACGGAAGTTGGTCTTGACGTAGATTCGAAAGAGGCAATCGCCTTCGCAGTGATGGCATACGAGACCGCTCATTTGCGGCCATCAAACGTTCCCATGGCGACGGGCGCCAAGCGGGCTGTTGTACTAGGCAAATTAACGCCTAACGGCAACACGCACTCCTCTAACGGCGGAAGCGTCACACACATCGATAAGGGAAAAGCAGCACGCGCAGGAGCAGGAACAAACTCCAGCCGCACTAGCGTGGTTCCTCCCAAGGCCAAGGCTGCTGCTCGTTAGCTTTTTAGCCTCCAGCTAAAGTTCGGGGACACCTTTTCGGTGTCCCCTTTTTTGTTTTGCCCGACGAGTCGCTACTCACCTTCCCGTCCAAACCGGCGTTCAGCCTCAGCGTCGAGCAAATGCAGGATAATGCGCAGGGGCATGCCTGACAGCTCGGGTTTAGATTGTATTTCCGTACGCAGATCCAGCAGAGCGCGCTCCATGAGGTAGGTCTGCAGGAGTGTTTGTTGATCTTCGAGCGAACTGGGAAGATATGCTGCACCGCGCGCCGCTTCCCAGTAACCCCGGATGAAAGCTGCGCTCACGTGCGAATACCAAACTCGGCTGGAATTACGTACTCGTTGCGCGAAGGCGGCATCGTAGGGCTCACGTGCCGCCAACACAGCCAACGCAGACGCTCTCGCAGCATACCCGAATGACGCCAGCATGCTCGCCGCATCCCGCAACGGGCAGCGTTTGATTCTTCGCTCACTTACCGGGACTTCAGGATCTCCTTCGAAATCGAAAATAACAACATCATCTCCGGTCACCAGCAGGTGACCTAAATGCAGACGCCCGTGAAATCGTGATCGTTCGGAACTGATCCGGCGTTTGAAGATAGCGCTTAGCTTCTCAACGATGGCCGCTTCCTGCTCCAGAACCTTGGCCGTGAGCGCCTTCAGCTCGTCGTCCATATCGGCGTATCGTTGCCGCAGGAATTCCATGCGGCGGCCGGTCAGTCCGATGTATCCGTGATACAGGCTTTGGCGGTAGAAGTCATTGAAGGGCTCCGGTGCGAACGCCGGGTTGTCCACCTGCTTTGCCAGAACCAAGTTCATCTCCGCGACGCGCTTACCTGTGATCTGCGCAAAATCGAGATACGGCCCCAGAAGTTCGCGTGCAATGCGAGGCGGTTCTGAAAGAGCGAATTCAAGATTGTAGAAGTTGATAGGTGCGGATTCGAGCAGTTCGGGAGGAACACGCCACTTCGAAACCGCTTCCAGGTATTCGCCAAGATGCTTGCGCGTGCGCTCCCAGGCCGTACCCTGATTCGGAACGAACCCGTGCAAAACGGCCAGCACTATTGAATCCGCCCCGGTCGGTTGGTAGTGCATGTAGCCGGCAAACGGAGCAGCATTTGCGAAATGCGCCTTCTCGGTCAGCACTTGTCCTACTTCTACGCCTGGGTGAATGCCTGGTTCCACTTTGCGAAGGATTTTCAAAACGAAGCGATCGCCAAAGGCGAGCGAAGTCGCTACTTCGCTGGAGGGACAGACAGAGGGCTCCAGATTAGGGTGCGAACCTCCCCATAACGAGCGAAACTCCCGGTTACGCTCAGTGAGCAACTGGCCATGATCGCCGTTGAGCTTTTTTCGCCGGGCAAACGCATCCAGCAGCAAACTGGCAAACGCGCTGTCGGCGATAGCTCCATAGAGTAGCCCCTTTCTATCTCCTGGAGCGCGAACGTCGGCAATCATCATCTCCGGAGAAGCACTGCGTAGCGACTCTATTTCGTCCCCTTCGGCAAAGCCCATAGGGATGACGTAGGATTCAGGGTCTCCGGTCGCAAACTCCACTCGTACGAAAGCAATGCGGTACTTCTCCTGACCTGCCTGAACAAGATCAGTTAACTGAATCGAGCGGAAGCGCCTGCTGGCTGCATTAAACCAGCGCCGGCTCTGGAGAAAGCGTGGAAGGATAGCCGCGATGCTCGCGCGTACATCCACGCTCCAGATGTCGCGCAGCGAGGCTATGCTCAGGATCGGCGTGGTTTGCTGACGAGGCTCGGCGAGAGGAGCTTTTATGGCCTGAGGCACTTCCCTCCGCTCGAGGGAAAACCAGAAAAATGAATTCGGACCTAACGTGATCGGATAGTAACCTTCTGCGACCGGAGGAAAATCAGTGCCACCAAAGAGTTCCATCGGCGTGTACCCAACATACCGGTGTAGATCGAGCTGGACCGGTTGCGCATGACGCGACAGGTTAGCCACCACCAGGATCGCTTCATTTTCATAACGCCTGATGTACGCCAGCACTCGCTGATTGCTGGGCTGCAGAAACTCGAGCGTGCCTCGTCCGAAGGCCTTGTAGCGCTTACGAAGCGCAATCAACCGCTTGGTCCAGTTCAGTAATGAACCCGGGTTCTCTTCCTGTGTTTCAACATTTATGGCTTCGTAGTGGTAAGCCGGATCAATGTTGACGGGAAGATAAAGCTTCTGTGGATTGGCGCTCGAAAAGCCGGCGTTGCGATCCGGGCTCCATTGCATGGGTGTGCGAACTCCATTCCGATCGCCCAGGTAAACGTTGTCTCCCATGCCAATCTCGTCGCCGTAGTAGATAACCGGCGTACCAGGCATTGAGAATAACAGCGCGTTCATCACTTCGATCTTTGCCCGGTCGTTGCCCAGCAGCGGAGCAAGCCGGCGGCGAATACCTAGATTTATGCGCGCGCGCTGATCGGACGCGTAGACGCGATACATGTAGTCGCGCTCCTCGTCGGTGACCATCTCCAGGGTTAGCTCGTCGTGATTGCGCAGGAACATCGCCCACTGGCAGGTCTCGGGAATTTCGGGCGTGCGCTTGAGAATTTCGACGATCGGCAGCCGCTCCTCTAACCGCAGGGCCATGAACAGCCTCGGCATGAGCGGAAAGTGGAAGTTCATGTGGCACTCGTCGCCGTTTGTGCCGAAATAGGCGACTGCGTCCTCTGGCCACATGTTGGCTTCCGACAGCAGCATGCGCCCCGGGTGAGTGGCGTCGAGATGCCGGCGCAGTTCCTTCAGAAAAGCATGCGTTTCGGGCAGGTTCTCAGAGCTGGTGTTCTCGCGTTCGTACAGATAGGGAATGGCGTCCAGCCGGAATCCGTCCACACCCATGCCCGCCCAGAAATCTACTGCATGCATCACGGCTCGGCGCACCAGCGGATTGTCGAAGTTAAGATCGGGCTGATGCGAGAAGAAGCGATGCCAGAAATAGGACTTGGCCACCGGATCCCAACTCCAGTTGGAAGGCTCGAAATCCTTGAAAATGATACGGGTTCCAGAGTACTTGTTCGGATCGTCGGTCCAGACGTAGAAGTCGCGCCAGCGCGAGCCAGCTTCACTGGTGCGCGAGCGCTGAAACCACTCATGCTGGTCGGAGGTGTGATTGATAACTAACTCGGTGATGACACGCAACCCGCGGCGGTGCGCTTCCTTCATGAAATGTTGAAAATCGCGAAGCGTGCCGTAAGCCGTGTGAACGCTGCGGAAGTCCGAAATGTCGTAACCGTCGTCCTTCCATGGAGACGGAAAGAAGGGCAACAGCCAAATTGCCGTGACCCCGAGGTTTTCGAGATAATCCAGCTTTTCAGCCAATCCGCGAAAATCGCCCATTCCATCTGCGTTGCTGTCGTAGAATGCGCGGACGTGCGCCTCGTAGATGATGGCGTCTTTGTAGCAGAGTGGGTCGAGGCTCGAATCGTTAGAGGTTTGCGAAGGCTGCATGCTGTTGGGGCGATTTTATGGTACAAGAGCCGGCTGATTGCGCCACCTGTCAGACAAAACAAGGGCAGAGTACGTTTCGACGCACGAAGCAGCATGGGATATTGCAAGACGATGCGCATCGTGCTTAACACGTTTGGCTCATTCGGCGACCTGCACCCATTCGTTGCCTTAGCTTTAGAACTGAAACGGCGCGGGCACGATGCGGTAATTGCCACGTCGGAGGTGTATCGCACCAAAATCGAAGAAGAGCGAGTCGGTTTCGCGCCTATCAGGCCTGACGTAGGCGGCCTGCTCGGCCGGGAAGACATACTGCGCAAATTATGGGACCTGCACCACGGCACCGAGTATCTGGTGCGTGAACTGATTCTGCCTTCAATTGAGCAGAGCTTTGCAGACCTCAATGAGGCATGCCGGAATGCCGACCTGCTGATTACACACACGGCTGCCCCCGCTGGTCCCGTCGTAGCCGAAGCTAGGCGGCTCCGCTGGTTGTCTGCGGTTCTGCAGCCCGCAGCTTTTCTTTCCTCATACGATGCGCCCGTAATGGCACAAGCGCCTTGGCTCAAAGCACTTGATCATCTGGGAAGATGGCCTTTTCGCACGGCACTCGCGCTGGGGAGGCTTCGAATACGGCATTGGATGAGTCCTGTTTTCGAATTGCGCGAACGGCTCGGTTTACCGCGGGGTCGAACACCTATGCTCGACGAGCAGTTTTCACCGTTCGGAACTCTTGCTTTGTTCTCCGCGCATTTCGCTCAGCCACAGCCCGACTGGCCACCGCACGTTACAACAGCAGGCTTCGTGTTTTACGACAAGCGCGGCTCGGGATTCGCGGCATTTTCCGAACCGGCGAACGGCGGCCTGGCTGAGTTTCTCGCGAGTGGTCCCGCGCCGATCGTCTTTACGCTCGGTTCCTCGGCGGTCATGCAAGCGGGCCGGTTCTTCCACGAAAGCCTCCATGCTGCGCATCTTCTGCGACAGCGCGCGGTGCTTCTGACTGGACCGGGTGGCATCGACCAGTTCGAGTCGCAGCTACCCGACACGGTCTTCGTTGCGGAGTATGCTCCTTATTCGGAACTGCTGCCGTATGCTTCGGTGATTGTTCACCAGGGCGGTATCGGAACAACGGCTCAAGCGCTGCGAGCAGGCCGGCCCATGCTGGTAGTCCCGTGGGCACATGATCAGCCGGACAACGCCTACCGGTTACGCACGCTGGGCGTGTCGCGCACGCTGAATCGAAAGCTTTACACGGCCACGAACGCGGCGCGCGAGTTGAGGCCGCTATTAGAAGACCCAAGTTACGCTTCCACCGCTTTGCTCTGGCGCCAACATTTACTCGAGGAGGATAGTCTTACTACAGCCTGCGACGCGATCGAGCGCGCGCTGCGCAAAGCATACTTCCCGCTCCCAACAAAACGAGACAAACAGAAGCGGGCTCGGGAGTGACGTTGTCTTCCACAGTGAGAGTGACAGCAGGACCGCCCACTGTGTCGTAAGAGAGGAGGTAGCGCTCCCGGCCGCCATCGAATACCAGTCCTTCTACGTTTGAGAAAGTGCCGCTTATTGTGGACTGGTAGTCTGCCAGGACAACATACGTAGTGCCGACGGGCTGATAGCCTTGGCCTAGCACGATGTCCAGAGTGCCATTCAGAATGGCTGGAGCGGTAAGATCCACGTTGCCGCCAGCGTAGTCTAACGTCCCGTCTGCGAACTGCTGGTAACCAAAAGCCGGAGAAGCGGTGCCTGAGCCCACGCTTAGAGTGCCGCCTTCGACAATAATGTCTCCGCCTGCAGTGTCCAGAGTGCTTACATTAACGGTGCCGGAAAGTAAGTTGAAGGTCCCGTTATTCGTGAGTTGCTGGACCGATGAGCTCGCCGGCGAGTCGAATGTGGCCGTACCGTAGTTAATCAGATTTTGGGCAATCAGTATACCCGGAGCCGAACCGGGATATCTTGATGGTCCGTTGTTGACAGTAAGTGTTCCGTTCGCCTGATTTGTAAGTGTCCCGTTCACGACCAGAGTACTGGGCCCGTAAAGCGGTGGGTAGCTGGGAGATATTCCGGATACAGCTAAATTTCCACTGTTAGAGAAGTTTCCGGCCACGGTCACAGTCGGGTTAGAACCTAAGCTTCCGATATTGAAAGTTCCCGAATTCAAGATAGTCGTACTGCTCGATCCAAGCTGGGATGTGGTGTTGTTAAAATTTAAAACGCCCGTATTGGACACTCGGCCACCAACGGTAAGAGTATCCGTCACGTAGGGCGGCCCATAAGGGTAGGTGAGCCATTGCATAGACCCCGAGTTATTAAGATTCCCCGCAATGGACAATCCCCCTTCGAAAACGCTCGATCCTGTGTTCTTGAAGTTTCCGCCGACCACGACATTGTCTACTAACCCGTAAGGCCGAGAAAACCCGTAGATTCCGTTGTCAATCGAGCCGTTCTGGTAAACATTTCCGTTAATAGTGAGAGTCGTATATAGTGGGCCCTGAGATGAAGGGGTTGCGCCCGAAATTAGCTCGCCATTCAAAGTAAAGGTGTTAATAGTGGGATTGTAATCGAGAGCGACTGATACGCTGGCTGGCACAGTCACATCGAACGACTGACTGGCAGTGTTGTCCGGTATAACAGCCGGCGTCCATTGTGCGGCGTTGCTCCAATTACCGCCGCTTGCGGTTGAAAGCGTGTCTCCTGCTACTTGGAAGACGGCGAAAAAACTAACGATCAGCAGCACGGAACCGAAACTGCGGGGCGAAAACAACATTCAAGTACCTCCGATACGAGCCGACGAATGTGCGCTGATTATAAGCGAACTATCAACGCTTGCGTAAGCCGTCAGAAAGTACTAAACGATTTAGACTAACGTTTCTTTCGCACTAACCTGCGTGCTTTGCGGACGACCGAAGGTGTGGCCGCAAACGCCTCGTTCACCAGAGCCTCTTGTTGATCGCTGTGCACCTTGTGCGCGCCAGCCGCGGGACTGGCCGCGGTAGGACGTCCGACATATCGTAGCTGCCGCCCGTGCCCGCCCGGATTGATCAACGACTGTACCTGTTCTTCGACGAAGTACCAAGGTCCCATGTTTTCCGGCTCTTCCTGCACCCAGAAAAGCTCAGCTGTCTCCGCGTACCGTCGCAATATGTCGATGAGACGTTGCAGCGGGAACGGATATAGCTGTTCGAGACGAATAATTGCAACGTCACTTCGCCCCAACTGCTCGCGTTTGTTCACCAGATCGTAATAAACTTTCCCGGAGCAGAACAGAATGCGCTTGATAGAGTTTCCGACGTATTGTGCGTCGCCGATAATCTCCTGGAAAGCGCCGCTGGTCAGTTCATCAAGTTGTGAAGTCGCCTTGCCATAACGCAGAAGGAATTTCGGCGTGAAAACGATAAGTGGTTTTTGAGTACCGCGGCGATCTTTTCCGCCGTACATCTGACGACGCAGCAAGTGAAAGTATTGAGCAGGTGTTGTGCAGTTACAAACCTGCATATTGTTTTCGGCACAGAGCTGCAGAAAGCGCTCAATACGTGCGCTTGAGTGTTCCGGCCCCTGGCCTTCCAATCCATGAGGCAGTAACAACACAAGCCCGCTCGGCTGATTCCATTTGCAATTTGCCGACACAACAAACTGGTCGATGATGATTTGAGCGCCGTTGACGAAATCCCCAAACTGCGCTTCCCAAAGAACCAGAGTCAGCGGGTCGGCCACGCTATAGCCAAACTCGAAGCCCATCACAGCAAACTCGCTAAGCAGACTGTCTACTGCCTCGAACTTAGCCTGGTTATCGCTCAAGTGCTGGAGCGGCACATAGCCCTCACCAGTTTCGTAGTCGCTAAATTCGAGATGCCGCTGAGTGAAGGTGCCGCGCGAAACATCCTCACCACTCAACCGAACTGGCGTCCCTTCCAGAACGAGGCTCCCAAAAGCCAGCGTTTCCGCAAATCCCCAGTCAATAGAAGCCCCACGGAGCACGTCGCGGCGCTTATCGAGCAAACTCTTCAGTTTCGGATGCAGATTGAAGTCGTCCGGCAGCGTGGTGCATTTTTCGATCACCTGCACCAGCATCTGGTGATCGGCCGCAGTCGAAGGGATCGGCTGGGTAAGCTCTTCTTCGGGCACTTCGGCGAATTCTTCAATCGAAAACTCTTCGCGGTTTTTCTTCGATTCGTCGTAAGTCTGATTGAGGCGGTTTCGCACCTGGGCGCGAAGTCCCTTGACGTGTTCCGCATCGACGAACTTCTCGCGCACCAGCCGTTCGGTGTACTGCAGCAGAACGCTCTGTGTGTTCTTGATTTTCCGATACATCACCGGTTGTGTATAAGACGGATCGTCGGCTTCATTGTGCCCTTGACGTCGGTATCCGATGATGTCCAACACGACGTCTCGCTTGAAACGCTGGCGGAAATCGTAAGCTAGTTGCGCGGCTCGTAAGCAAGCTTCCGGATCATCGGCGTTGACATGAAAAATCGGCGCTTGTACCGACAACGCGATGTCGGTGCAGTACACACTGCTGCGCCCTTCAAGGGGGTTGGTCGTGAAGCCAATCTGATTATTTGTGACGACGTGAATGGTTCCGCCCGTCGTGTAACCGTCGAGCTGCGACATCTGGAGGACTTCGGCGACAACACCCTGGCCGACGAATGCCGCGTCGCCATGTATCAGGATCGGGATAACACGCTCACGCTTTTCATCGTTGATACGATCCTGCTTCGGGCGAACCAGGCCCTCAACAACGGGATCCACCGCTTCCAGGTGACTGGGGTTGAACGCCACCGAAACCAGAATTTCTCGGCCCTGCGTTGACGTATGAATTCCGCTCGCACCCAAGTGATACTTGACATCACCCGACCCTTGCACGCTCTCCGGATCGGGTTCGCCTTCGAATTCGGAGAAGACCTGCGACATCGATTTTCCGACCACGTTTGCCAAAACGTTCAAGCGCCCGCGATGCGCCATGCCGATCACGGCCTCGTGCGCGTTCTCATTGGCAGCGCGTTCGAGTATTTCGTCGAGCGCCACAATGGTGCTCTCGAGTCCTTCGAGCCCGAAGCGCTTCTGACCCACAAAGCGCGTCTGCAGAAATTGCTCAAACTCTTCAGCCTGGACCAGACGATTTAAAATGCGGCGTCGCACCGGATCGTCCAGCTTCCAGTTGTTCATCGTGCTTTCCATTCGATCCTGCAGCCACTGTTTCTGCTGCGGATTCTGGATGTGCATGTACTCGACTCCAAGCGAGCCGCAGTAAGTCGAACGGAGCCGATCGAGAATCTCACGCAGCGTTTCATAGAGCTGCATGTAAGAAGCAATCGCGCCGCTCGGAGCTTTCACGGCCCCAGCCAGAAAGGGACGGTCCAGATCCCAGATCGAAAGACCATAGCTGGCAGGATCGAGTTCCGGGTGATACGCCGGATCATTCCCGAGTGGATTCGTGTTCGCTAGTAGGTGTCCACGAAAACGATATTGAT